>VOMN01042579.1:0-35791 GCA_014899125.1 Orchestia grillus
GGAAAGGGATCGCCCCCTTACCTCATGTGGTGAAAATATGGGAGTAAATTTATATGGGTTTCAAATGAAAATTTGACGGGCTTTTATTTGAAAGTACTTTAAAGTCTCTAGGTCTAATAGGTGAGAAATGAGAGTCTAGTTCAAATGGGGGACCTTTTTTCCTTCCGCGAGGGGTGAAAAAGAAGGCTAAATTTTATCTGACATTGTAGAAGATATCATCAGAATGAATTTGAAAGTGATTTGAAGTTTCTATGTCAATTAGGTCAGAAATGAGAGATTGGCCGATATTGGAAGGGGAGAAAACGTGCGGGAAGGGGATCGCACCCCCACCTTACAAGGGGAAAAGAATGGAGGTGATTTTTATGGATTCAGAAGGAAAAGTTGATGGGCTTTCATTTGCAAGCACATTAAAAAGAACCTTTATTAATTCCAACAAGTTTTACTGTTGGGTTTTCAATGTCTTACAACTACTGGCGTGATGAGGGATGTAAGGAATGTGTGGTTTAAGCTTCCTTTTTCCAAGGGAAGTACTTCCTGTTTATGTGAAACTGCTTCGACTCATCCGAAATTCGAACCCAGGTCTTCTTGGTTACGAGGCCAGCAATGATAGTTAATGAGATTAGTACTACCCTGACATGCTATGAAATTAAACAGTTTCATACAATTGAAAGAATTTCTTTGAAAATTCAGTAGGTTCAGTAAATGGGCTCCACGGCGTACTGGTTAGCGTGATAGTCTCGCAGCTAGGAAATTATGGTTCGACTCTCGGCTCAGGAAGTAATTTTTATGTAACCACGGAGTACTGGGGCCTTCTTTGGGAAAAGGCAGCTTGAACCAGACATTCATCACATCCCCCACGCATCAGTAGTTGTAAGGCATTGAAAACCCAATGGTAAAACGTGCTGGAATTAATAAAGGTTATTTGAATTATGTAAAATTGTTCACTTCCAATTCTTTCAATTCATTTAATTTTTTTTTTCTTTTATGTAGATAGAAAACTTAGTTCAAATGTTATATTGGCTCTGCTTTACAGATTTTTTAGGTTTGGTGCGAAGTTGTATTGTACATAAAAACTTTTCTCGGTAAATTTATTTCTGAAAAATATATTTTGAAACAACACAGTTTTTGCTATACATAAAGCACTTAAATTATGTTTTTAATTTCAAGTACACCTTCACGGACTTTCATGCCATTTCTTCATTTTTCAATCTTTCAGATTTTTTTACCAGAAAAACTATGAACATGATGAAGAACACACAACCCCAAAAAACTATGAACATGATACAAAACACACAACCCCAACAAAGGCTTCTGACAACTGGCTACTGAGTACCTAGACTCGAGCGCTAAAACACTCATTAATGTCAACAAACTATACGTGAGTCACAAGTCAGCCATAAAATACCCTAAATGTGATCAAAGTATACGTCTGAAGTTCATCAAAAGTAAATTATTTTAATCATCGTACATAAACTTGTTTTTATTTGTTCCATATTTCTAGCAGTTCTGGATATGGAAAGTAGCCTGGGTGTAGAATGTTTTTGATTGAGATGTTGCAGCATTCGACTAGAGAATTGAAATACACTTGAATCAAGATTTGCTGCATTCAAATTGTGATTACAACTTGCGTATTTTCTATGCACTAAGAATTTTTGTTACAGGATACTGTTACAGTGGAATTTTTTCCATTAACTTAGAAGAACAAATTTGCCGCACGTCATGGCTGACCCAAAATATGCTGGACTTCCTGGAATCGTAAGTGAAAGTTCTTGTTAACTTCAGCCGTCTTCAGGTGTTTGAAAACGAAAGCACATAAATTTAGCTTTTAGTCAACAGATGTTCAGTAGCCTAAATTGTTCAATTTTCTTCACTAAACTTGTTACCTACACTTTAATAAAAGAATAACAGTAATATCACTGAACAGATATTTACCAATTTGAAAGTGGACTACTATGGTAGAACTTTTTAAAAACTTTCTTTTGCCTCTAACTATAATCTAAAAAACTCAGTTTTAGTAAAATTTTTAGTTAATCACACATAACAAAACATTGTTGAATTGTAATTTTGATTATTAGAAATGGCTTTTGCTGTGAAAAGTTTTAACAGTAGAGATGTACTGATTACAATAGTGTTTCAGCATAAGTACTGCAGGACTTGACTTCTTTTTGTGATTCTAGTTCTGTATTAAGTTACCTCATGTAGAATCTTGAATATTTGTTTCTCAAATTCATTGTGAATATCTTTAGAATTAAGTTGATATATGTTTATTTTAAAGTTGGTAAATTATATTTTTTATGCTTGTTTATAAAGGACTAATTTGATAAGGCAGATCCAGTTACACTTCTATATTTAAGTGACCAGCACACCAGCAATTTGGCTTACAGTGTGCTGCTTGGTCAGTTTTTGTTATGTGTTATAAGCTGATTTTTAAAATATGTCTTAGGTTCACAAAGTGGCTGTGTGTTGTTAGCAGTCAATTTCTTATTGTGGATATTTTCTGTTGAAGTAGTTGTTTTAGGACATCAGTACTTTATCTTACATGCTTATTTATGGAACACATGATACATCCATGTAAAATTGTAGTGGGATGTTTTCAGCCTAATTTATTTGCTGACTAATATGTTTTGCATCTTAGGCCCAGTTTTACTTCAGCTGAGCATTTACTGTTAAATTGTTATACATGTTTCATTTTTTAATACAAATTTGACATACACATAAATAGTATCTTATTTGAAATGATTCATTAGCTAAAAATTATCAAAAGCATATGTCTTACAACCATATTTTGGTTTCTGTTATTGTTGAGTTTTAAGGTACCATAGATGCTGTGTGTGCTATACTAATAAATTCTTACTGATCAAAGTTATGTTGGGGAAAAAATTATTGCATAATTTTTTATTCATTTGTCTAAATGCAACATTGATGTTCTAATGTTAATTCTAAAATAATATCTTTTCTAGGTATATGATCAGCCAGATGTTTATGAAACAAGTGATCTACCAGAAAGTGATCAGCATGAATATGTTGATGCTCTAGAGGCCAGTGATGCAGTAGATGTTCTACACATCTCTGCGAAGGATGCACATGACAAGTTTAAAGACAAGATTCTCGATTCATCACGTGTGGATTTCTCTGACAGACTTTCAACCAAGACAAAAACTGGATATCAAGCAAGGTGATATTTATTGTACATGCTCTATTTTTGTTGCTTTATCTTGCACAAATGAGTTTGCCCTGATGAGCCTGCATAGTAGTACCAAAGATGTCAACACATTGCAGTGTATTGTACATTCTGGGTGTGGAAAATCTTGGTTATTTTTATATCATTTCTGACCAACACTTTCATTAGTTTTCAGTTCAAATTTAAGTTGTATGTATGTCATTTACAATTCATTTCAGCCTTGATCTTGTTTTACATTTTTTAGTAAAGAGCATGTAATTATACAGTACATGTTTAAATACAGACTTATGGACAAATGTGGACAAGGGTTGGGCTTTATCATTGACATGCATGCTATCAGTTGGTCTAATGCCTTCTATTTCTGTTACCAGGGCCTATTGTAGATAAGTGTGTTAAATAATTACTTGAGCCAATTATGGGTACCTAGAGGTAATTGACCTTTAAAGCCAAGAAAGTAAGCTTTTTAGGGCAATCTTGGTGGGTCTTTAGCTGACTGCACTTTTGTATTCAACTCCATGCACTATTTGTATGAGGCGCATTCCTAAAGTTTTTGTGTAATTGATTTTTGTACTCTGCAGAAGTAATTTTTTTATGGTTACATTATATTTGGTTTATTGGGGATATCAGAATATCACAGCACCTTTCTGTATATTTCTGAAAGTTATTCAATACTTAATTTGGTATTGTGCATTGGGTAAGTTTATACCAACTTTCTGTATTTTATTAATTTGTTATTATGACAGCATTTGGTAGCTTTCAAATGGTTTGCTCAAAAGTAGGTACATATTCCGGACAGTTTTTGTTGAAATATCAGCAGTGGTCTGTACTTCTCTGTAGTTACAGCTCCTGAATTGGCAAGGTTTGTGGCAGAATTTTGCTTTTGGTTTAGTTCCACATTGTTTTTTGTTATCTTTTGAGTGTGTGGTTGGTGTTTCAGGCTGCTAACCATTTACAGTATTATGAGTAGGTATTGCCTGGGCATGTGTGCGCGCCATTTTTATTATTCTTTTTGTCATAGGCAGGCAGTGTACTATTAACTACAGAAATACTTAAGTAATTATTATGATTATAAAAACTGTAGCACAGGTGCTTGCAATCTTATTTGTTTCTTAATTGTCACTACGGATTAGTTGCACAAGCATTACTTAAGAATTCACTATTTCCAGAATCTTAAATAGTGAAGATTTGATTGCAGACGCATTGAGTGGGACACTGCTGGAAAGGAAGATGATGAAGATGAGACGATTGTGCAGCGCTACAACCGCCTCATGTGTGAGGTCACCAGGCTTCAGGAGGACATGATGCAGTATAAAGAGAAGGTTATGTAGTAACATTGTCAAAATTAAAGCTCAAATGGTACAACAGGGTTACACAGTAAAGCTTTTTTGCCACTGTATCATAAAGTGACAATAATGGCAAAAGCTGGGGGCTAAATTATAGATGATTATGTAGATCTTCCAACAAAAAGGTTGAACTGCGTAGCTAGGTTTGCTAGGGTATTTTCATAGGTAGAGACTTGTGGAAATGCTTTGCTGCCTTAGGTATTCATCAGAACTTTTAGGTTGTGTATGAAGTTCCACTCTGGCTTTTTTCCTGTTTTTTTTTGGTAGAATTTTTCCTCATTAAAGCATGTTATTTATAAAAGAACTCAATTAGCAAGTAAATTGCTCTTGTGGTTGGCTGGTCAAATTAAACAAAGTCATGTCTATCCCCTCAAGGTAGAAAGGATAGGCTATAGGGCTAGGTTAGCTATGTGTGTTTATTGTGTGCCATGGGGACTGGCATCCTCAGGAGGCACTGTTAAATTATGTCAACTATAGATAGGCCTTCAGTACTTCTACTTTCATGCCCACTTTGCTTTTTTCAATTTGAAATGTCTTTTCTTCCTCTTTCTTTCACTTTCTATGTGTAGGGGATCCTGTGTGTGTGAACACGCCTCTTGCATTGATTCTCCGTTGTTTAAAGCCTGTACTAAATGGACCAGTCTCTTTGCTCTCTTTGGCGCATATTTCATGTGGATATGGAGCTTTAAAATAAATAATAGTTAATTCTATAATAATGCCTACTTTGAAAGGTGGACAATTTTCAGAAGGGAGCAAAAAAATTGTACTGGGATGTTTTAACCTCTAAAGTGGCACTTGTGCTCCACACGCTTGGTGATGTCATCAAGCGCCTGTCTCACGTACATCTCGACCTCAGGGGACGGAGGACATTCCGTTTGGCAGCAGCAAGGACGGCGAGACGGTGTCAGCGGTGCAGCTGGAGAGGCAGGTAGAGCATCTGCAGGCACAGCTGTTGGGGCTGCAGCTGGGGAAACAGCTCGGGTCTGATGCGGTGGAGAGCATCGCCTACCCCCACCTAGCCTCTCACAAGCGCCTCACTGCCCTCATTGATGCCTTCGCTCATGCCAAGGTAATGATAACGCTGTTCACCAATTCGACGTAGCCATCTGAATCTAGCCTGGGACTCTCTTTGAAAAAATATGGAGGCACTTCATCATCTTTTCTAGAGATGTATCTGAAAGCTATCACATGCAATTTTGTCTACATGACACGTGGTGCATTCTTTGGACTGTAAGCAAGCCATCTATTTGAGTGTTGTGTTTTCGATCCTGGAAAAAGTTTTTTTTGCTAGAAAAGAGATTGTCTCTAGTCCAGCAAGATGTTTCACTTTGCTAAAAAGTTTTTTGCCAGTATCAGACGATTTTCTTCGGCCTTTTCTCTGAGCAGAAGACGCTTGTATGAGTTATAACGAAGGTCTCCCCTGAGTGCTGCTTTCATGCTAGGAATTGAAACAATTCATGTGCCATGGGCTGCATTCCGATGCCAGGGGCCTCAGATTTTTGGTTAATTTTCCGTACAAACGCAAAAAGGACGGATTTTATGTTTCTTCCTACCAGCCGCAGCCTGGAAGTCTCCATTGCTATTCTCCAGTTCATACCTGATTCTTCTTACACTGTCCAAGAAGCCCTGAGGGGCATCCTTATCCATTTAATGCCCCGCAGGAATATATGGTCCTGTTTCATAAACATTCTGCTACTGTTTCGTGAAAAGCTAAATGCAACCTTATTGCACGTATACATAAGAGTGCAGCTAATATGAACAAAATTAAACGCTATTTTAACGTCGAAATAATTTGTTGAATGGTTTCCTCATTTTATGACCTGCACGGATCAGTGTGATACTGTTTTTTTCTTCCAATTCTCAGATGGTTTCCTTTTGTTTATTCTTGATGCCATCGCGTATAAGAATCAACTTGAAACAAGGTTTTAAATGATCCTTATTATCAGTTCATATCTCCAACCAGTTTGAATAAAGGGTTACAGTACTCTCCAATTTATCCCGCATACCCTGTATTTATCACTGACAAGAATAAGTTCCAGCTTCCGTATATGCTAATATAAAGTCAATATAATTTCTTTTATTAATAACTTTGTTCATTTCAAATATAGTAGAGATCGGCCTTGGGAGCGTCAGTTTGTTTGTGCGCTAATGCCGATTCTTGCCAAAGTGCCTATTCTTGCTAGAGGCGATGTCGATTAATTGGCGCGTCACTAGATTTGATTTACCCCTGGCAGGACAAGGCCTCGAGCTCATCTAGTACGAAGCAGGGAGCGTCTAAGGACGCCGCCAAAGACCAGGCCGCCCCCAGCGACATCACCTACCAGCTCTTCTACTCTCCCGAGGTGTCCAAGTTTAGCCAGCTCGGTCCTGCCCTCCAGCTCGAGAAGAGGATTGATCGCCTCGAGAAGCTCCTCGGCAATGACCAGGAGAAAATGGTGAGCTTGTGTTGTGTTGCGTCGTCACGGCTGGAAGTGGCCGAGTTTGGTGTACTGTTGCGTCTCTGTGTGCTGGTTGTTTGATTTTTGTGTTTCTCTTAATGTAAATATCTGTGAATTGTTCTTTTCCGACGGAATGCAAGAGGGCTGTGAAAGTCTGCTTTTTTGGATGCTTGAAAGATTCTGCTCAACTCGACCAAGTGGACCTGCAACAGTTGACGTCGACCTTGCTCCCCATTTTTGTATTTATACCCCGAAGTTCTATTTTATTAAATAAGGATGTACAGGGTATCGCTAAAGTAAGAGTTGTTGTTTTAAATAAGTGTATTTTAGTGACTGTTGAAGTTATGCAATTTTTTAGAATGAAAATGTAGTTGAAAACTATTTTTGCATCTACGTTGCCAATTGTATAAGTTGCGTCTAACTTTGTTTATTCTGTAATGAATTTAGTGTTAGGTATTAAAACAGTCAGCAAACAAATGTTTTTAAAAAGAGCATATCCTCAATGCCTTCTCGACTTCACTAATGTTAAACAGGGTTTCTTTATTTTTGTAACTTCTTTTATTCTTAACACTATCTTTTCTCTCAATTCGCCTTGAATTGCCATTTCACTGTGTCGAAAACTCGACCCTCAATTAGCTTCCAGTTCAAGAGGTTGAAAATTAAGAACGAAGGCTTGCAGAGTCGTCTGTGGTCCTGGACTCGGGAAGGGAGCGTGCTGGGGGCAGTCACGTCCTTAGGCCAGCGACTGTCGCTGCTGGAGCCCGCCCAGCTCGACCACATCGAGGGCAGGCTGCACGCCGTGCACACCAAAATGAACGTTATTGCAGAGAAGGCTGAGCAGTCGCCTGAGAAGGAAACTAAGGTGAGGAGGACCAATTAAAACGAATGTCCTTGTGCTCCAATTCCATTTTTGGTTACGTTTAGTTGTGGGATGTTGCTTAGTTGTAAGGCTTATTTACTTGTTGAAAAGGCTGAACGTTGAAGTAAATTATACACTGGATATTTTTGCGCTGCTGTAACTGCATCTGAAGAGAGACTGTTGTATGAAAGAAATGTGTTGACATGAGAGCATAAAACGACCTGGCCATTTTTGTGCAGCGTCTTTAGTTAGGCGGATGAGACGATGTTAGCAACATGCATTAACCGGACCACGCGTCAGCGAAGGCAATTCAGGCTTGACCATTGGCAGGGAAATTTTTTCGTTTCAGTTGTCATTACGATGATGTAACAACGAAAGGGGATATAGTAATAACTATATTTTGTATGAAATGCTATTGTGTAAATGTAAACGCGGTTGAAGGAATAGTTTTCTCAGAAGTTATTCGCAGTAACTGACAACTATTGACTCTCTCAAAAACTTTGCTTCCAAGGCGCAGGTACGAAATATATGTATTTTATGAGTACATATTTGTACGGCAGTGGTACCTGAATGCATACTTTCTTGAGGTAAATTGAAAAAAATGAAAGCATTTGGAGTCGAATGAAACTCGGCGAAATACTTTATTCAGGGTCATTGTTTACAAATGTTTTCAAATTGTGTACTCCTTGTGTTTTCTCCTTGCAGCGTGCTATTATACTGAATTCGCTATTGGTGCGGCGAATACTCCGCGTGTATCGTGTATTTTCTCGACATAATGCACTCCTTTGTGAAATGAAGTGGAAAACTGCAATAATCATGTATAAGTTGTGTGAAAACTTAGACCACGACTCTTTTGCCATAATCTCTCGGCGTCTCATTCTGTCAAGCAATGTTTCCTCTTCCAATTCTTGCATTATTTTGTTCCATAAATTGTGACAGGTGTCGAGTTACTTTAACACGTTGACTCCGAAGTGGGTCATATATGGTACACACNTAATTTTACCTGTGTGGAGAATTGGAGTCAACGTGTTAAGATAGGCATTGACAGAGTGTGTGTTCCCCCTGGTGCATCATGACTGATACGTGTTCAAGTATGAACACGCGTCCTAATATGAAGCTGGAATGTACTGCTATGTTGTCGAGTGTTAAAAATTCTTTGGCGTGGGTGTGAACGCCTCCTGTGCTGCAGGTGCAGGAGCTGTACGAGCTCATGCAGAAGTGCGACGTGATGTGCTGTGCGCTGCCGGAGGTTGTCGACAGACTCGTCGCTCTGCAGGGGCTGCACAATGAAGGTGTGTTATCTCAAGAGATATTTCCCATGTGGTGTATTTTCATTTTAGGATGAGGTCTAATTTAGTGCTGTGAAATAAATTTCAGGTTCTCGGTATTTGAGTCATGATGCAAATGAACTTCAATGTGTGTTAACCCTTTACTGAGCACATTACCTATTGAGATGTTGTAACATCTAACTTTGTGCGAAAAACTAGATGCAGCTGCCGCCTGTATCTATGCAATAAGGCTGTATTTTGCCATTCACTAGAAACGAGCAGCACCTTTATAAATAATTGGATTTTGAAATCCATGTAGACAGTAGAGGGTTAATTCTAATACTGTGTTATTTAGTGGAACGTTAATGACTTTTTTCGGTATTGTATTAACAAGGTGACATTTTCTTGCGCTTGGTACGTTTGCTATGGTATCATGCTTGGCATCTCATTGCACGTTTGGTGGACGTTACAGCGTCTCAGTTCCGGCGGACCCTGCAGCAGCTGGACGTGTCCCAGACGCAGCTGAGCTCCAGCATCGAGAACAACGAGCAGCTGCTCAACTCCGTCAACGACAAGTTTGCTGAGAACCTGGCCCTCATCAACGCTAACATTGCCAGCCTCGATGCCCGCATTCAAGCTCTTGACAAAAATAAGAAGTGAATAACACTGACGTCGGATTCAACTGCCGGGGCATCTTAGACCTGGCTGTTGAGATCCGATGCTCTCGATAAATAAGTAGTGCGCGTGAATTTATTCCATTCAGAAACTGAGAGGTTTTCATCTCTTCCTGCACCATATGTGATAATTAAACCTCTTATGAGGTTGCCCAATTGTTCTTGTGTACTCGGAAGAATTTCTTCCCTTGTCCGTCACCCGGCAGACGGCAGTAGTAATTTGGGTATCACCTGTCAGGCAGGCGTTATTTTTAATTTACGCTGTGCACTCCCACTCAAATGTTTATTTTGCAGCTTTTTCGATTTTTATGGTATTGATATTAGGTGAGCTGTAACTCCAAAATCACAAAAAATGAGTCATTTTCTCTTGGGCTCAGTTTAGCCTGCAGGATTTGTACCATTGTAATTATCCTGGAATAATCGACAGCAAAATTCATATGCGCTTCCGTGACGCCAACTTACGCTATGAAACTTGCTATCCGGTCAAATTTCTGTCATCTTTGCCCACATGAAATTTTTGCTCTGTCTTCGAGTTACCAGAAAGCGAGGGTCTAGGAAACGGAGCAACGTATCAGTTCAGACTTCAAATTTAACGTAAAGTAGCTGTGCACCTGTACCTTCACCTTATCATTTAGCCACTGATGTTTGACCATAACTTCACGAGTTAGTAGTTAGTCGACGATGAATGAACGACCTTGAATAAAATTTTCGCCGTGTTAATGAAATTCTGAATTTTCAGAGAATGCTCTTGTTTGCATTTGTGTATCTAGATAACGTTTCTTGAGCTAACTGAATTGATATGTTGTTGTTTTAGTTGTATTTTAATTATTGAATAATTTATTTGTTTCTTTAATTAGTCTTTATTTTTCTGTTGTTTGCATGGCTGCAAAATTGTAAACGAGAGACGCAAAACGATGGCGCGTTTTTCTAATGAATTGTGATCTTTCATTACCAGAGCTACTCAGCAGCATTTCTTTCCCACTTCAACTGTTCTGGCTTTGTTCTTTATTGCTATTTTTTGGGAAATTTAGGCGTGTCAGTTTTGAATTTATGGAAGCGACAGCAAAAGTAAGCTCTTCACTGAAACATTTTAAAAATATTCCTCAGCGGAACGTCATACAAGGACGGAAAACTGTAAAAGATTTGCTGCAATATTGCTTTTCCTATAGAGCAGTTAAAAAACTTTGCAGAATTAGGTTATCATTGGAAATTTTTTGTGAGAAAACCTTGGATTTGTTGCTTGCAAACTACATATAGGTTGTAACGTGCAGACGATGTAGAAGTGCTGTACGTTTGATTTTTTACTCTCAAATTCTATTCCTTACTATTTCAAAGGCACCCTCGATGACAGTGACACAAAATGTATGATCTTTCGTAGGAAATAATTTTTTTAATATATTCTACTTTACCTAATTGCTTAACTGCTGTGTGACTGAATCAAGTGTAATCTACTTTCTATTGATGTGTGCCACTGTGTTTTGGACCTGTTAACCTGGCATCCAATTCAGAGGAAACGATCGTACCAAGTTCTAAGCTGAAAGCTGGAATCAAATTCTTGCATATTTCTTTAAAAATAGAACGTTATTCGACCTAACTAAGGTGAAGCGTTTACAAAACCGATATCATCTATTCAAATTAACTTTTACTAGTTAATGCAGTTAACAAAGCACTAATACTGACTCATCCGTGCAAAAGAAAAGGAGTCCTTTCAAATAAATTCTGTGGTATTTCGAAGATAGTAATACACAGTAAGAAGTATGCTTTTATTGTTGTCCTTCGATAGTTAATTCGTTACTGCAGAAATTGAGGTCATTCTTGGAATTTTTACATGTACTTACTCTCTGCAGCTCAAATGGTGCGGCGGGTGCTTCCTATGTCGAGGTGTCGTCTGCTATTTCATCTATGTGATATTACAGTTGCACCTCTCGTCTACGGATGCCTCACGTTAACGGATATAGCATGCAACTGACGGCATCTGCGTTGTACTCCACCGTTCGAGTACATTGTATTCCATTGGCGAGAATGTCCGGTGCTAGAATGTAAAATTGCCACTTGCGACTCATTCACGTGAACCAAAAATCTCTCTAATTAGTCCTATATGAGAGGTTCAGCTATACATACAACTACGTCAGTTCTGAGATGCATGAAAATATGACGGTGATTGCAGACTGTTGAGATTGTTGTCCATTTTGGGGCAATTGCGAGGATTTTTCAAAAGTTTTTAACGAATTACTAACTCGACGTACTGTAGTCGTAGCTAACCCTTCCGTTCGTGCTCTGAAGAGTCCATGTTCTCAATTGAATCTATTTCTGCTTTGCGAGCTGTAACTTTCCCATTTAACTCCTTAGGCAATTTTGAAACCGTGCGTAATGAAATAATTTTCTTTGTGTGATGATTTATTTGAGCGCTGAAATGAGACCTCCATTTCTTGGTTGCTGTGCACAATTAATGATGTTCTCTGCAGCTGCCCCACTCTTCATGGCATGTCAATAGTGTTGCTTCAGTGACTACCCATTCTTTTAATATTTATTCACTTGTATTCAATAACGCTTCGGTGTAATTCATATTATTTATATCTCTATATAGGGTGCAATCAAATACACTTGAACAACTGTATTTATGTATTTATTATCACACAGGTAAACTACGGTCAACTATACACACGGTAAACTTGCATGCAACAACAAGTTTCGCCCCAAATTTAACTAGGTAAATTATCACGCTACTTTCAACAGTCTTCACTCGAGAAACTAAGTGCACCCATGCGGTCAGGTTCACGTGTGAAATGCTAAGTTGTTGCACAGAAGCTGCAATAAGTTCTGCGAGGTACGAAGGCTGTGGTACTGTCGTGGTAGTGTGCTTTCGATCCGGGATATGAATATGACGATTTTTTGCTGACGTGAAGCTGAAACTGTTCACTTGTGATATAAGTGAAGTGCTGAGTTACGATGGAGCTGAATTGCCTATTACTGTTGTGTTCCATGATTCAATGGTGGATGCAAATGCTTTGAAACCAGAACATGCCGAACGAGTACTATTTAGAGTTTGATGAACAGAAATTAGGCTATTACCGGAGGTGCCGTCAGGACTGTGAGGGAAAATACAGTAACATCCATGTGAAAGTCTGCGCCAGCCCAGAGCAATTCTAGGTTATGCCTCTTTGGGGGCTCCATGGTGTAGTGGTGAGCGTGATGGCCTCTCAGCTGAATGGACAAGGGTTCGAGCCTCGGCTCAGGTGGGGCTTTTCACGTGACCACGGAGTACTTTCCTTGGAAAAGGAAGTTTGAACCACACATTTTTCACATCCCCCACCACACCAGTGGTTGTAAGGCATTTAAAATCCAACGGTAAAACGTTTTGGAATAAATAAAAGTTAGTTTTTGTTTACATCTCTGGTATGTCGGCTGCTCTAGGAAGGCCACAAGCGTTTTGAATTTACGACGGAGCGCCTGACAGACCTTTATTTTCACCGAGCCTGGCGTGTGTGTGTGAAGAAACGAACTTCTTTGCAGTGCGATCTTGAAATATTTTTGCTCATGGAGGCAGCAAAACGTTTCCTTGCAAAACTCTGTAATTAGAGAATATTTAAAAAATATAGCATTGAATGCGACACAGCCCACTTGAAAGATTGTCACATCCTTTCTTTAACGTGCAAAGAGAACTCAAGCTTTTATTTGACGAGAACTTTATTTTATTTGCAAGAGAACTCAAGCTTTTACGTTTTTATTTGACGTTGACAGTCCTTTCGTGCTTCAGTGCGTTGTAAACAGGCTTCAACTTAGACGCTCAGAGGCTTGCTAATTCACCCACAGCGTCTCACGAGGTTCGGTAGCCGCATTGTGAGTAATTAACGAATATTGTATCATAAAGTTTTTCCTAAAGTTCTCAAGGGAATTAATGACAGTTCCTAAGCAAAATCAGAGTGACATAACAGCCCAGGAGACTGAAACGACCTAAAGAACCTCCAGGTGGTGGAGCGGTAAATTCTAGTTCACAAATTAAAGTAGTCGTGGAATCTCCGCAGAGTGTCCTCATTTTCACGTCTGTATTTGCGGGGCAACGGACCAGGTTAATACTGAACTTATTTCTGCATGAGGGACCGCTTCGTGTCGCAAACGAGGACCATGAAACTAGTGGTAATAGAACGTGAAAATATTGATATTGGTTACACGGTTCTCGTGCTTGCCTCTGCGCTCGTGCTGTCGGTAAGCTTGGTCTCTTAAACCTCGAGTTAGGTTTTGCGTTCCCGCACAAGAAGCCACTGTAGTTTCTGGCATTTTACACTGAACAAGGCAGTTCATTTCATTTTCTGCTAACGTGTGGTTATTTATCACAACTCTGAAATGTAAACATGCTCTTCTTAAGTTAGTGTTTTCATATGAGGGAGAGCGTCGAGCCTGTGAGCGTTTGATGAGTGTAGCTTTATGAGACTGGTGACTTAGTAATATTTTATAAGGAATTAGAGATTCTGCCAAAATACGATCACATCGTAGTGCTTTAGTATTATTTAAATACATGTGACCAATAAGACTTTAAAAATTTAACCTACATTTGTGTAGTATATACAGTGCATTCTAGGTCCGGATAGGAGCAGTTGTGGAGGGCAAACTCCAAGTGGAAGAACGATCAGACATGTAACTCGAACACGATCGTTCTGTTGGAAAAAGTTTCTTGGAGGAACAGTCTCTCTCCCGTCGGTATCTTACGCAGCCTAAAACCTTCTACACTTTTTTCTCATCCTTTTTTTCTTTCTTTCTATCGTTATCGGCGACATATCTGACACAGCTCAAAGCAATTTAAATAAAATTGACATTTTTCTACTGGCCGTGAACTATGGAAATTGCTAACAGCCATTTGAGCTGGAGGTACATTGGCTACACGGCGTTGTGCATGCTCGTAAGCACACTACTGTGTAAGTGCCGAGCGACAAAACGATTCCAATTACTACGAACATTTATTAATTCCAACACGTTTTACCGTTGGGTTTTCAACGCCTTACAATTACTGGCATGGTGAAGGATGTGAGGAATGTAGGGTTTAAGCTTCCTTTTCCAAGGGAAGTACTCCCTGGTTACGTGAAGTACCTTGCTTGAGCAGGGATTTGAACGCTGAACGTCCCGGCTGTGAGGCCTTCACGTTAACCAGTACGCCATGGAGCCCAAACAATCCAGAATAAATTATTAATCCAGCACTTTCAGCAATATCTAGGGTAAAAATGCAGAAGTGTCAACAGTGCTCATTTGTCAAAGTCGGTGTGAAATTACCATGAGTTTTTTCGACAATACTGATTATTGCGCTGCTTTTTAATTTCATTGGATTGGCGCTCTGTTTTTTAGGTTGTCATATTCAAATCACGGCCTGCTAGCAGGACTCACATCAGTGAGATGAAACTACGAGAAATTTCACTAAATATCAGTGCTGGAATATTAGGTCATGAGCAGCGCGAAGTACTGTCTGAAATGTGAAGATGGAAGACAGTGAACATGAAACCAACAGGTCTCATTGTTCGTCCGTGATTCAAACTGCTAATCGCACGTTAATTATAATTTCAATGGAAAGGTACGATTGTACACAATGCACTAACCTTCTTCAGACGACATGTCGCCTAACACTAAGACGCTTACAATCATTTAATTCATTATTGTCTGTAAGACCCGCGCCAAAATCGTCAACACAAAATACTGCTCAAATATTCGTGTGACCTGAAAAACGAGTCATGGTATATATAGGAGGCACTTGAGGAGGGAAAGAGGCTGTACTATGTTAGCTCAATATTTGAGCGGGTGTAAGACTTGAAAAGAGCACGAATAGGACAGAAAGGGAACTCGAGGCGATTTCTACAGGCAGCGCTGCAGATTTGGCGATCATTGGGTAGAGAAGATTTGAAGGATGACGCGAGCAGGTCACTTGACACACCTCACACTGCGCCTCACTTGACGACCTCAGCGAAGCTCGCGCCTCCAGTAAGCCATGAGCCTGATGGACAGTAAAGGAATCCATGAAAGAATAAGAATATAAGGTGTATCCTGAATACGTACACAGAACTGTATGATAGTAGACAGGGGGAGAAATGTATCAGGGAAATGATACGTAAGTTCGAGCATATTTGTTGCAAAAATTCCATATTCATCAGCTTCGCTACGATACATTATTCAGGAAATTTTTACGTTTTCAATTAAAATCAAATATACTTTGTGAATTCTTAATATCTTTCACTCGAAAGACACTCGTTTAGACACTTTAGCGTCTAATGCAGACTTTCTTGGAGCTCTGGGGCGCAGAGTGCTGCGAGCTAGCTTTGCATTGAGGTGGTCCCTATTCGACTGACGGGCGCGGAAAAGCTTGTTTCCGCATGGTGACAGAATGCTTCCCTTAGGAAAGGAAGGATGGGCTCTACAGTCCGTAATGCACTCAGGATCTTGGGGAGTGATGGCATTGCACTTCAAAATCCAATACGTTTAAACTCAACTAGGTTTGAATGAGATTTCTTTCTTATGAACTGTCGTATGAGGGCTAAATAGTTGTGACTATGACTAATGATGCAAAGTGATTCAAAATCATTGTAAAAGATGCGGATATTTTCCGAAAGATACATTTTACTAACCTGACTTCAGACATTGTCTTGTGTAAGAAATGGGCGTTCAAAGTTGCTCAATGTCAGCAGAGGCCAGAGGCCAGGACCGAGACCCCTGGAGCTCGCAAAACCACCGGAGTTCACGAAACCACTGAAGTTCACGAAACCACCTGAGTTTAAGAAACCACCTGAGTTTAAGAAACCACCGGAGTTCAGGAAACCACCGGAGTTCAGGAAACCACCGGAATTTAAATAACCACGGCTGAGTCAAAAGTTCTCGTTGGCAGGTCCACCTCCCCGGTTGTGCTTCATTTCTGTAAGCCCCCAGCAATAGCGTTTCAGCTTCCAACCTTACGAGGAAAAAATAAATGTTAGATTAGAAACCCTAATTAATGGCTGATCCATGTACACTGATTTGGAAAAAAAGATTTGCCATAATAAAAAACTATGTGTCATTAAACTACATCCAAGATTACCGAGGCAAGAAGTTCAACAAACTGACTTGTGATTACGGTTTAGCCGATGTGAGTGCTGGTGCCGGGCCTGTTGTATCTTGGCCAATATCATTTGTGGTGGAAGAGCGCCCGTCGTGTCTCTTGTAAGGTCATTCAGCTCCTGAAAATGTGCAGAGTTCCTGTGAAAAAGGTTAAAAAATGGCGAGAAAAATGTATAATTTGAACCGGTCATGGAAGCGATTGATTTGCATTAATAGAATATTTGAACTGCATCAATTTTAGAAGAATTCATATAAATACGAATAACAGTATTCTCTTTGGGAGCATAGTTACTGAACGATATTATTGTGTGCTCATATTCAAACTTTAGAGCAAATGGCAAGATATGCGTGCACCCACGTTAGAATCATGGAACGTGAAATGTAAAGCTCGAACATCTAAAAAAATTTAAATAATTGCTATGGAGTGCTTGTATTTTCTCTAAAAATTCAAAACACGATGACAGTGATCCAATAGATACCATGTAATGACTAACATTTAATTATAAACTCGTCCTAGGCATTACACCAAGCAACCAATGCTCTGAATATTCGTACTGAAAGGATTTTTGTTCCTCTCTAAGACTTTACTTAGTTCCTCTTATACTTGGACGATTTCGATTCAGAATCTTAAAATTTTCAAATACTGAGGGAGAAACAGGTAGAACGATGTTACTTTAGTATGTGTGATATGAAACAGCGAGAGAAATGAAGTATAAGTATTGCCTCTGCATTAAGAAAATCACTGATATTACAACTTCGATAGTCTGTGCTTGGATCTACTCAGTGCAATTAATTTTGAATGAAAAATTCAGTTTGTACGAATCGGTGGTCTTAACATCACTATTTTTGAAAATGTTTGTTTCAATGATAGGTATTCTTTAATATGCCAAACACACACTTTCTGAGAATTGATTTGTGCATTTCGAGCTTGTACCTCATGTACCTGTACTGAATAATATGCAATAATATGCAAGAGGAATAATATTCCTCTTGATAAATATGTATATATATATATATTACATTCGCCTACATTCTCCAATAAATAAACATTCGAAATAGGTTAGTAACCCCTTACAATGCTATTTTTACGGTATATTGAGTAATAGTTGGTCATTGTCTTCAGTTAATTATGGCACAAAGACGCTAGCATTGAAGGAAACCCTATCATTCGTGTTTTAATGGGTGTTCAGCAAAGACCGGATCCCTGTAAATCGTACATAAATATTTTATTTTAAATTCATAATTTACAACTATATACCATAGGAAGGAGAAAATTTGTGAGAGTTAACCAGTTTTATTTCAGTCTTAAAAATAACATTCATAAATGACATTAATAATAAAAAAACATTGTGATTCCCATACTGCGCAATAAGTATCATAGATACAGTCATACATATATATATATATATTCTCCCAAATTTTCACTTTCCCATAGTATATAGTTTTTAATTATTACTTTAGAACTAAAATATTTATTTAGGTTTTACAGGGGTCCGTTTTTTTTGCACATCCTGTACTTGCATCACAAGTGGAGAGTTCTCACAAGAAAAGCCAGCGTTACACCAATACAGGAGCAGTGTACCAAGTGAAAATTTACAAACTACACGGAACTAGCTAGTTCCCTGACATGAATTTAACTCCATTTGTTTTGGGAGCGAAAGTCTTGCCTTATCCAATGTGAAATGAGAATTACAGTTTCTTTAGAGAATAGAGACATAACACACATTACCTCAGAGTGTATCCGTGTCTCAGCCAGCAAAGCAGCAAAGCAGGCTTGAGCAGAGCGGCAAAGGGATTGTGGACAAAAAACTGCTTGAAAAGTACGATGCATTAGGCGGTATTCTGGCTTGAGGATGCAGAAGAATCGTGACTCGAAGAGGGTGCGCGATCTGTGTCTGTTTCACCCGGCCAATCAGATGGTAGAAGTGCGGATGACGAAGAAGGAGGACCCTGTGAAGGCTCAGCAGCATACGCAACAGTGTCGTCCTGCGATGAACAGTCTGAAGAGTCTGAGTCATCTTCAGCCCGTGATTTTACTTTCGAGCAATCAGATGAAAGTTCAAGGTTTTGGACAGCAGACTGAAGCGTAGAACAAGAGGGAAAATCCCGCGAAATGAACACTGCAGTTTTAGGAATTGTTGAGGCATTCTGGGGCTCATCGCATTTCAGCTCCTCTCCTGACACTTTCAACGAGTCAACAGACGACGAGCGAGATCCAATGCCTTCGAAATTAGGATAAGACGATGACATCACGAGGGATAATATTGGACGGGGACAGGGAACTGCTTCAGTAACTATGGTTTGCTTATAGGAGGGCAAATCTGGTTCCATGGTTGTAGATGAGTTGCCTTGGTTTTCTTCAAGGTTAGATTCGAGGGAATCTTGAAGCTCCTGCGTTAGGAATTTCTCGTCATTGAATGAAGACGATTGGTAGTGACGCAAAGATGGAGAAGAACCAATGGGAAGAAATCGCCTGTCGAGTCTTGGAGTCGAACGTTCGTCAAGCCTCGTTTCGAGCTCCTCTATCACGATCATTTTATTGTCTAGTTCTTCTTGCATAGTAATCAGTTTCACTTCCCATCCACTGATTTCATCGCACTTTTCTGATAATTTCTTTTCATATTCTGATACTCGTGTCACAAGAAGTCGACCAAATTCTGCCTTTTCCTCTTCAATAATGGATTCATAGTATTCTTTGGTTTCAGCTAACTTGCGTGTAAATTCCGTTTCCAAGTCCACGAACTTATTTTCCAGTCGTTGGGTTTCCTCATCTTTCCTTGATTCAACGATGTCTAACTCAGCCGTCAAATCACGTCGCAACTCACTAATTTTTTGTTGGAGGGAACTGACGTCAGATACACTGGCACTCTTTGACTTCAATCCGGGATCTTGATGCTGGAGAGGCGCGTCCGAGGTCCCCAATCTTTCATCCAAAATTGTCAATTGAGATGCAAGAGCTTTTGAAGCTTTTGAGTAAGAGACGCTATCAATGTCATCGGTTTTCCTCAAACCCTCCAAAAGTTGACGTAAATGCACATACTGGTTATGGAATTCACGTTTTTCCGTTTCTAAGCCATGTAATTTATCTTGCAAATACTTCACGGTAGCGTTTAAATCAGTCACTTTAGAGCCAAGAGCCGAATTCTCTTCCTTGAATGATTTCAATTCGACGTACATGTTGTCCTTGCTCTCACTGAGGGTATTTTTTTCAGCTTCTAGCGAAAGAATAAGCTTTTCCATATCCGCTACCATCATGTTTTGCATGTCCAGCATGTTTTGTTGTTCCTCTTCATGTGCTCTTACTAACGCTTCTTTATCGGCGGTAAATTTTTCCAATTCCTCTTTTAAACTAGCTACTTCATCATTCTCACTCGTTGGATTTTCGATGTCCTCGCAACTTCGCGTTTGATCATCCACCTTTGTATCAGAGAAACTTTCACTGACGTCTTCTTTTGCGCCACTATTACTGCAAAAACCAGGGCTACAATTCGTATTTGCTACAGATTTCATCGTTGCAGTATCTGCTGGAAAAGTTTCAAGACCAAGTGATGCACTGGGAAGCAAATTTTCCTGTTTGCTTTTTTCACGATTTATTGATAACTCGTTTGATTTAATCTTGGATTGAAGGTTCTTGAGTTCAAGTTGAAGTACATCCTTTTCTTTCATTAGAGAGTCTATGTGGCTTTTCTGTTGTGTTTCGATATTTTCTAATTCAATTATCTTGCTATTCAATGTTTTGCATCGATTAGCTAGCTCTGATTTCTCCTCTTGCAAATCGAATATTTTTTGTCTATCATTGATGCACTGAGAATGTACGGTCTCCAAAATTCGTTTTTCATCTTGAATTTCTAAAATTTTCTTAGACAGACGTTCATTCTCTGCCTGAGTTTCTTCGTACATTTTACTTTCCTTACTTTTCTCTATCAATAAAGAATCACATTTTACATTGAGTTCGTCGATATGTTGTTTCAGTTCTTGTGTTTCATTAAGCAACTCGTCCACTTTGAGCATAGTTGCTTTCTTTTCAGAAAGTGAAGCCACTCTGCTTTCGTCGCTGGACTGAAGTTTATCTTCGAGAGCCTTCGTGTAATCCATGAGCTTCCGTTTGACTTCATTTAACACGCCCACCTTATTTTCAGTCAATTTTAACTTTTTCTCCATACTACCGTTTCGGCTGCTCATTTCCGACAAACTTTCTTCAAGTTCAGTTATTTTTCTACGTAAGGTATTCTCTACTGTCGTGCAATTATCAAGAATTGCTTGGATATCAGTTGGGGTAATTACTTCTCTATCAGGGTTATTACTGGAACAAACAACTCTCGAAATCGATTCCTGCTTCACTAGAGGACACAAAACTACATCAACTAATTTAGAACTGTCACTTGACACTATGTCCTGGTTTGATCTACTTTCTATTGTACTAACTGTCAATTTCAAGCGTTCAGCCAAGTTTTTTTTTAGTTCAGATTCTTGTAATTCTGAACTACTAGCATGTCCAGTTTCATCACCTTTAGTGACAATTCCGGTTTCAAGTTGTTGGATCGATGGCGAATTGTTCTTTATTTGTCGTTCTGGTTCAGGATTTTTCAGGAGCGCAATGGTGGATTTGAGAGAATCACATTCAGAATGCGATCGTTCAAGTTCTTCTTTCAAAGTACTAATATCGACGTTCAACTGTTTCACGGCGTTCAAATGACTTTCAAATGACTTATTTTCCGACACAGAGTTGCTTTTGGCAGCTTCAAGTTTTTCTTCCAATTCTTCAATATACTTATGCTTACTGGAGAGAGAGCTTTCTAATTCATTCACTTGCTTTTCGAACGCTTCAATCTTTTCTTCTTTGTCGGAAACAAACTTTTCAAACTCAGCCTGCGTAGCAAACGGGCACCATGTGTTTGATGCTTTATCGTTCTTTACCAGCACCGTCTCTTTTGCGATTACGTCGGAGTCTTCCTTCTCAGTGTCACAAATGAGGGACTGACATGCTGGAGACAGAACTTCAGTTTTTTGAATGTCAAATTCACACGTTGCCAGCGGAGCAGCACTACATTCGAGTCTGGTGGCTGCCAAGACACTACTTAGTTCCTCAACTCGGCGAACCATCGAGGCTATTTTGGTACTGTTTTCAGTGGCATCGTCTGTAGAACCGGTGGCACTCTCTTGACCAACGCGAAGAAAGCGGATCAATTCATCTTTGGCACAGCTAAGCTCACATTCAAGCTCTTCCAAGGAACCAGACCAACTTGTGAGGAGTTCTGCTTTTAGGTTATCGTTTTCTTTGACACTATTCGAGGTTTTCTTTGAGATTTGGCCGGACGACTCCAAGGAGCATTTTAGCTTCTTGATTTCTTCTTCTTTCTCGAATTCAAGCTCTTCAAGTTTCGAAGATAATGATTTCATAGCAGCATCGTGTTCTGTTTTGTTGGTTTCATTTAGTTGATAACTTTCTTCTAGCTTAGACTCTAGCTCCCCTTTAGTCTTCTGAAGAAGAGCACATTGTTGCTCTAGTTCATCCACAGTGGACTTGGATTCTTCATTCTGATGGGACAATTTGAGTTGAAGAGCAACAAGATCTTCCTGCAGACAACGATAGTTTTCACTCGATTGCTTCTGATTATTTGTAAGAGTCTTTTTAAGTTCTTGTATGGTCGCATCTCTTGCTTTCAGTTCATCGTTGTATTCATCTTCTTTCTCATGAAATTCGCAACTCAGAGCAGTGTTCTTTTGAGAAAGGTCTCCGACCTGTTCTTTGAGAGATTCAACAAGATTCTTCTGATCATTTAAGGCTATTGAGAGTTCAACAGACGCTTCTTCTAACTTATTTTTTTCGAAAAGAATTTCACGATTTGTTTCTGTCAACGTATCATATGAAACTTCCAGTTGTAGTCTGGCTTCGCTCTGTTTCATCATATCTTCTTTCATTCTTGTCATCTCATCTTTGAGACACGTGACAAACTCGTTCATTTCGTGGTTTTGAGCTTCTAGACGTTCTTCCAATATTTTGCAATCTTCTTCTTTCTGATGTAATTTTTCAGTCAACGTTCTTACAGCTTCTCTTTGCTCCTCATTTATTGTGAGTTTTTCAGTCTGTGTCTGCAATTCAAAAATTTGACTCAAGTATCCCTTATTAAGTTCTTCAAGTTCAGACGTTTTCTTCCGAAGTAATTTTTCTCTCTCCAAACTTTCATCCTGCAAATTTTTCATACGGTTTTCAAATGATATTTTTTGAACAGACAATTCATCTTCTAAAGATTGTTTTATTGCATCTCGAACTTCACTTGAAAGCTCTGCAGCCTTGGCCCTCTTTTCTGCGTCTTCGATATTTTCTAAAAGAATTTTCTCACGACTGACTTGGAGATCTACTACCTTCGTCAGGCGATCAATTTCCCCACGTTTGCTCTCAACATCTTTTAATAACTCATCTCTTTCAGTCATAACTGCTGCCACAAGTGTATCAAAGCTACTCTGCAACTGCAACATTTTTCCTTCAACTAGCTGAACTTTTTCTTGAAGAACTTCGCACTCTTTGCGCTTCAACTCCCTGTCTCTAGTTAAGGCTTTCAAATACCTCCCAGTACTTCTGAGTTTCTCAGTTAACTTCTTGTTCTGCTCCTCGAGGATGGAGTAGTCGTCAAATGTGTCATCCGGAGGGAAGCTGTCCAAGTTTTCAGCTGAAGACCCCGTAGGAGAATCTTTTTCGTCGCTAACTGATCGATCATCGGAATCTTCCAGGTCTGAAGTTTCATGGTGTTTGTCCGTCATTTTGCTGTTCTCGAGCACAATTTCCCTCGCACGCGCGTTCCCTTGAGCCCCTACTTTTTTCTTTTCTCCTACAGTAGTTATACTACCAGTTCTAAGTCCGATTATTTTGTCTACAGATTTAACTTTCTTTTCAAATCTATCATTTTTCTCTGCATTTTCCTCGAGCGATATGATAGATCCTGACTCTTTCGTTTGTGTGAGCAATGCCTCTTTAAAATTTTCATTTTCTTTCACAAGTGTCTGGAATAGAGCCTCCTTGGCGTTTAGTCGTTCTAACATCGACGTCACTTGCTGCTCGAGTAAGGCCTGATTCTTTTTTGACGCGATCAGTTCGTCCTCCAGCTCAGCAAAGGATTTTGTTTTCCCTGAAATGCATCGTCCCATCTCATCTTTGACATTTTTTAATTCTGACACCAAATTCGATAGTGATATAATTTCCTCGACAGGAATATTTTGCTTTCTATTGCTATTCATTTCACTTTGCTCGGTAGCATTGGAATCTTTCGGCACTGAAGTAGTTCCGGAAAATTCGTTCGCCTCAGGAACTTCTTTTGTGAGAGCAGAAGCTGCTGCGTCTTTACTTTCCAGCACACTGGGGGTGTGGACATCGGTGGAAGCTTTCTTTAAATCGCCGTTGGGTTTGTCGTCTGCCTCACAGGACTCTCCGGGGGCTGAAGCAAGCTCTTCTTCGTCGAATAAAGAATTGCTGGAGGTTGCTACTCTGTGCAGGTATTCCGTAGCTTTGAAATCAAGCTCCTCCATTTGCTTATCCTTTATGCTCAGTTTTTCTTCCAAAATTTTAAGTTTTTCATCGAGTTGTTTCTTCTCAGCCTGATAAGCCAGAAGCCGTCCATCGGATTGCTCTTCGTCTTCATTACTGTCATCCTCGTCATCTTCCATCTGCTCAACCATGAGTTGCCTGCTTTCCGTCAGTTGGTCGAATTCCTTCTTGAGGGCAGCACGGTCCTTAATTACGTCACTCAGGAATTGTTTCAGAGCACTACACTCGTCTTCCACCGATTCAACACAGGACAATTCACTGGACTCGGTGCTCACTGACATGTTTGGAATCTTGAACACAAAATTCTGGGCCTAGTCCAAACTTAACGAATTTAGTAGCGGCAGTAGCAAAATTTACATAATGCCAGGGAGAAAATCTGGAAAAGTAAAAATAAAGTATTTGTTCCAACATAACAGCAACACGCAAGGCACTAATCAGTTACAAAACAAGAAAACCAATTACCGGAAGTGCTCAAATGAACGATCGAAATAATCATAGCAGGATAGTGGGAATTATTTGAATGAATTCTTTTGTGTTCAGAATTTAGGACGCTTCAAGTATTCATGAGAAGGGCATCCACAGCAGGGCACTGCCGTCAAAGCAACACTGACAGACTCTAAAAGTGAACGCATAATATCACAGCACCTACCTTCGCCCAGAGGCTGGCGTACTGCCAGAGAATGCTCGCCAAGGACTGTTTTCACGCATAAATCTTTACCTCATGCTGTTAACACATGTTCTTTGCACGAAAAGTAAAAATGTCTACCATGCCAAAGAATTTTTTTCATTTGTCGTTGTGAATAAAATGCATGCAGATATAAGATTCGTATGATAGATGCAAATTATGCACAGGTAGTATACTTTCTTCACCTAGAATTTTTCTAATAATTCATGTACCTCTCTAAGTTTGACTGTCGTTCTGTGTCACAGAGTGCAGAAGGAATTTTCCGTTATTCTGTGCAGGTCTGCGGACGCTGATGCCAGACTCGGCAGGTACAATACGTGCGAGCACGACGCAGTTCTTGGCATAGGATCTTTAACGTCTTCTGCTAATGTAGACGCGAAAAAACTTGACCATCTCTCTCTAGAATCAATTTTATAATGCTATATTTAAGTATGATGCAAATCGGATAAAATTAAACACTCGTACTTTTTTAAAAAGAAATGATTTAAGGATGCCTGGGTTGATAGGGAAAACCCAAAACCAGTTTAAATGGGATTAATTATACGAAGTTTCTGTCAATGCCGTAATTTAAAATTTACATATAAATAGATCTATTCTTACACTAGGTCGGTTTCGTGTGTATGCGATAATGATACATGCACGAAGAGCGATTTCAGCTTTTGCGATTTTTCGACACGTGAAAGCGATGGCAAAAGCAGAGCAGTTTATGGTAGAATTCACGCGGCACCTATACTCTGAAGGAAACATCAACCTCTCCAGGCCGTCCGACTTTCTTGCTAACGTGCTGCTGCTCAGTGGCTAAAGTAGACACTGTGCCTGAGTTTTTTGTGTCGTGAAGAAATCGGACAAAGTCTATTCTTTAGTAACTATCCAGCATCAGTAGCTACAATAGTTCTGAATGACTCTTCTCAGTAAGGTTGAAGATAACGAGAAATATCGAGCTCAAAAATGGCTTAAATTTTCTTCCTTTTTGCAGCTTGACAGAAAAAGTGCTAACACTCTCTCATGTATGCCTCTCAATCTATCATTTACTCTCCAATACAGCGTGTATGCTGCTATCTTAGAATTAAAACGGATTAGAGCTAATTATCACCGCCTGAGAGCAATTAGATCTTTCTTTGTTAAATAGGAACGAAAAACTGCTTTAATAGTACGAAATCAGTCTTTCTTTTACCCTACTGATTCTACAGGTAGTGCCCTGTACTTAACTTGATCGGCGTCTGTGCAGATTAATCTCTGCGAAAAAGACGTCTACTTACTGCTGTGTTTCGCTGTTCATTATTATAGCAGTGGTTGTCTTTTACGGTTGCTGTGTCTCTCAAACTGATTACGGCCTTAGAAGTGTTTGCTTACTTATTATGTTTTTGCTCAAAAAGGATATCCACCGGAGATACATCTGAATACCAGATGTATCTAGTGCTCACTATAGCTCTGAAAGGGAAAAATATACTCCTGGATTTGTAATTATCAAGCATACCAATCGTGTTTTTTTGTATTTCTTTGAGAATATAAAATCGGTAAAGTAAAGAAACTAATCCCGTGCAGGATACATGGCAAGCCAGGAAAGAAACTTAAGAATGAACTCATGCTGAGTATCAGAGCGTTGAGGTGCTGTACATTTTTCATTTTACTGGGAAATTATTTCGTGTTTCTCCACAGTTTTGATGCACAGAAGTTTTAGAAAATACCGCGCATTGGGGAAACAAAAATCTATGATCAAACAATTCCCATAGTGGGATTTCAACGATAACCATTGTACCATTCTATTTTAGGCGTGTGTACCAAAAGTCAGTTTTAAAGCCTTTTTTGGGAGCAATGATGTAAAAAAAATATTTAAAACATGAATTGAGACCTTAGTTATGCACAATTCTTAGCTTTACGCTCTCCCTTTCCCTAGGGACCACGTAAGTGTATTAGCATTGTATTCCAACCTTAGTTGCTTCGCTTTATTTGACGTTGTCAAGCGATATGTCTCCTCCGTGACATAACCGCGTTGTGCACTGCTGCAGAGCGTGCCAGACGTGTCTCATGATCGCGCGATGTTCCTTCTGTTGATAATGGGTGTTTGGCATTGAACTTATTTTTAATCACTGATGAACCTTTTTATGACGGAATAGCAAACATGAATCTATTCCGCTGGGTAATGTTTGTGTATTTAAATGAATGATAAAAAAGTAGGAATGAGTCAACTGCAGCAGGTGCCTTACGTATCGTATTTATAACAAGATTTTACGCTCGTTAAATGTAAATAACCTGATCACTAGCCATACCTGACTCAGCAGAAATTTAGTACTTCTTTAACTAAGTGTGAGAAGCTTCTTTGTTATTGTTTTATTCTCTTGACAAAATCTCTATAATGAGCATCACCAAAGAGGGCATGAATTATTGTGCAGTTTGTGGCAGATGTTAAAATCAATGACGTGCGAAATTTTCACAGGGCTTTATAAATAATGAAGTATTTGTAATAAAGAGAGTCTTACTTGCCATTGTAGAAGTAGATTTTGTAGGACGACTGCATTTTTTGGCGTTGTACGCGAGTTTAAGTTCAGAATACGAATCATGTGACAGGGTATTATCAAATACCAAGCAGATAAATATTCGCAGTCAATGAATTCAAGTAGCCAATTCGCGGCCTAATCGCACCTAGCTCCAGGAGCTATATTTATTTTCGGAAAGCCCACTGGCTTGCTTTTCACTGTCTAAAGTTGGAGCTAACCGCTACCGTGAAATTCCATTACTGACAGTAGGTGTGTGTTCTGCCTACAATTAGGCGTCTCAGAACCTCGGAGCGACAGGCACAAAAACGTGAGTTGATGTCCGCCACCTGCCACTCACATGAATTTAGGTCTGTCAAGAGTTCTAGCTGCCCTCGGCCGTCACAACTGAGCAAACATTCAAGACGGAGCACGCACGCGCAGCCTGCTGATGGTGATGACGCGTACCCACATAACTTTGATGGTGATGACGCGTACCCACATTTGTTTGATGGTGATGAGGCGTACACACACCCCTTCGATGGTAATGACAAGCACCAGAACCCTTTTGACGATAATCACACAGTCCCACATCGCTCTGATAGTAATGACTCCTACCCAAATCCCCTTTGATGGTAATGACACGTACCTAAGCTCCTTTGCTGGTAATGATCCGTGCCCAAACCCTGCGATGGTAATGACACCTACCCCTATCTTTTAGATGACAATCACGCATAAAAGCATCATTTCTTTCACGATACGAGCTGGTCCTGCATGCTGGTTTAATTCTTTAAGTCCTGATCACAAGAATAGTTATTATACAAAACCTTGTAAATTGTGATGTTTGCATCTTTCTCAGACCAATGTAAGACGTCATGAATTGCTGTTGTTTTAAGAGAGTTCCAATAGCCTTCTAGCTCAAAAAACCTTGATAATATTGTAGTATAGGGAAATGTAAGTGCCCGTACTGAGGTGTGCTGGTAGTACTCAAAGGGTTAATGTAGGCTGCAGAATCTGTCATAAACATTTCTTGTTCTCTGTGCAGATGGCGGCCAAAGTTTTGACTTGATCTAAAACGAATTGAATATTCATACCTGAAGAAAATTCATCACTGAAAACACCCGAAAGACAATCGTAGCTGGGTAGCTGTGAATTTAGCTATGCGTCCTTAGATGAACTTTATTTACTTCAAATGAACTTTTACGCCTTATGACGGATTAATAGGAACGAAAAACGTGCACGATTTTAATGTTTATAAACAATATGAAAACTTTTCTCAAATATGGTTGTACACATACGAAAACTCTTCATCGTTAACAAAATTAACACAGCTCTCAAGGATCTAAAAGCTTCTCTTAACGAGATTGTAAATGCCAGTTTTTCGGCTCTTTTAGCCTTGGTTCGAAGTATAATGCCGACTCGTTTACAACTCTCTTTTCTTGAGGGCAACCTACGCCTCTCTTTTCTTGAGGGCCCTCAAAAAAGTTTGAGGGCAAATGGTTCTGTGCTGTAATAAACTGGCAATAACCCGTCAGAAGAAATGAGTTTAAGAGAATGTGGAGGATGATGGGATTTTTTAAGCAGGTTCTGTCAAGAAATCCTAGGCGTGTTGATGGAGTTGTACGAGGACGCACTTCATTTTGATCGGCGATATCATTATTTCTGTTTTTGAGTAAAGAAAGCTGCAATGTCGCAACGCTTTTCTGTGACCACAGTTCTAGCTCTTGGGAATGGAGTTTAATTGGACGATCTTCTTTTGCCTCGTATTTTATGAAATCACAATTCGCAAATAAGAAAATAATCTCCTTATACTTCTTTAATTTTCTGCATCATTCATAGCATTTTTGGAAGTATTTTAAATATGCTGACAAGCATGCTGTTATGTAACTTAAAGAGTAAAGCGAGCCTGCTGTGATCTAGATTGCCGGAACGAAAAAAGTCAGGATGGACCTAAAAGTTTGAACTGACTTTTGTAATTTACAATGAAATGGAATAATTTTCAAGTGTAGCATTCCAGGACAAAAATAAACGGCGCTTCTGCAGTGAACCTAATGAAAAACTGCATTCGAGTAAATGATGTTTGAATCCAGTCTGGTACAGGTAACACTCCTAATTGGAACGATTTATCGGAGTCCAATTAAGTAACTAGTTTCAATTAAAGTCAAACGATCAAATAAAAAACAAAATAATTTAAATTTCGATATATTTAATTTTTTTAATATCTTACTGAACTTTCATGTTGAATAACAATTTTTATCAACATATGTTCCAGCTAGAACCTGTGGTATCTCAATTTCTGATCGAATTGAAGTTGTCCCAATTAGTAGATTTGCGTCTCTGTCCCGCCACCAACCACGTTCCATCACCAACGTCATTCCACAGCCAAGTACGATTACACTCCACTTTTAACCACATTCCACGACCAGCTACATTCCCCAGCTAGTCACATCCCACCTCAGCTGCATCTGACCGCCAACTGCACTCCACCGTCAACTGCATACTAATATTAATATCACGACAATGTTACTCTCCACCCTCAGTAGAATGAGAGAAAATAATATTAAATGGAATGCCGAAGGAGACTCACCTGAGCTCCGCTAATTCTATGTTCACATGAATCATCAGTCTTACGGAATAAAAGCAATTTAGAACATACATATTTATAGCAGAAATATTTTTGGTTACTATTGATTACGTATATTCACTGAAAAAAGATACGTTGTCAACTTAGCTCAACTTCGTCATGACTTTTCAAGGTGCTGGCTTTAACATTGATCTATGGGAAAATTCCTATTTCAATTTGATATTGAGCATAAAACGGACTAAAAAATCATCACGCTGATTGTCCAGGGAATACATTTCAATTGAGAGTAAGAGGAAGATAATCTTTCATTTTTACCACTTTTTACCATTTTTTCTTGACATTAAATTCGCACCGACATTTTACCCTATCATTTGAGAATATTACTCTCGTGGATCTACATCATTTGGTTAATGAAAGCTCGTATTTCGAGCAGAAAAGAGCGGTTGTACTCCATCACAGCATCCGGCTTCAAGTCACGGGTACCCCAGAGCACACGCCGGTCCGTCCCAGCGTCGGGCACAGCGCCAGCTGTATAAATAACTTGAGGGTTGCCTCATTACGCCCGAGGTCTGATGCACGACCTCACTGCGGCAGTGACGGTATGTGCTTTGGTTGCACGGTAATGGGCTGCACCGCCCATTACCGTGCAACCAAACCACATACCGTCACTGCTGCATCTCGAGTCGTACGCTCCTCGTACGACCATCTCGAGTGGTTAGCAGTTCCTAGCTCTCGATGTTAACCTTTCACATGATCACCTCTAGTCCAACAGAGTGAGGTAACATTCAAGGGTCCATCGAAAAGACAAACCCCTCATAGAAGCGACATAACATTCGAATTACGAGCCAACCTACAAACCCTTTACAAACATTCTTAAATAACATTAAATAAAAAGTTTAATATCATAAAGTAGTAGTGTTGTTTATTAAACGAATTGTTACAACAATTGTTAAGTTTCGAAGCGGATAAAAAAACATGCTAATAAAATCAGATAAAATGTAGAAATGTCTTTAATTCATAATCGTGTCAAATAAACTAACCATGAAATGTCACTCAATTCTTAAAAAATTCGAACTGGCTCCAAAAAGTTCGTGGAAAAAATTCATAACTAAATATTGTTTGATTGAAAAAGGCAGACGAATAACTACTGAATTGGTATCAGATAAACTACGCATCCCATTGAGTTCTGCACACAGAATTCGTGTAAAGAGTTTGGGGCGAAGTAAGCTCGCTAGCGAGGTCCCTAGGCTGCCGCGCCCAGATCAGCAGCAAATTAGAGCAGCTCTTTCATTGGAAATTTTTGAACAAGTGGAATGAGGAGTCTGAGGCTTTTCTGCACAGGATTGTGACAGGGGATCTCGAGGATAAAACTCAATCAAAGCAGTGGCTGCCCCGGGATGGAAGTGGACCAGGCAAAGCAGAATCTGAACGTTCAATAGGAAAAGTCAAGCCACTGTCTTCTGAGTTGCAGAGGAGATTTCGCTATTTGACTTCCTCGAGAACAAGTTAAATTCCCTTATTTTGAAGGAGTTGTGAGACTACTTCTGACTACTTCTCATATGACCTCATTCTGCGATCTATTTTATGTATACCAGATTCTAAGTTGCAACAGGTCATCTTTGCACTGTAATTTTTATTTTAAGATGTATGCACAAAGAACACACAATGTGTTTTAGGTTAATATTCCCCTTTTCTGGCTTAGCACAGAATTACGAAACAGAATTCTAAGTTTCAACGCGACTTCCACTCGCAATTTTAAGGTTGTAGACTTACTAATCACAATTAGAAGTTCCATCTCGATCTTCACATCCCAATTTTATGGCAATAATTTCACTAATTAAAAAACCGATGGAACATGCTCTGTACGTGACTGCTTGCGGAATAAATGAGTTTTCTTTTCTTCTTTCATTATTCATGGACGAATTAAGAATTACAGTTCTTTTTTCAAGAATGAAAAGCCGATATCCCAAAGAGTAGAAAAATTTCGAATGCAATATATTCCAGCATCTCACCGAACACTGGACTCTATAAATAATTCATAATTTTTTATTACATTTCAGCTAGCTTCTTAATATATATCGAATTACCAGCTAAGCATACGTTTTCTCTAGAATAAGAGCTTCATTGTAAGAATATTTGTGAATTTTAGACTACGGTTTCCACAAGTCACTTTAACAATGATTTAACATACGAGTTAACACACTTAAATTTTGGATTGCTTTTGAACTAAAACTTATTTGATGTCTCTTTTATAAGCTATTTTAAGATAATTTTCATGGGTCTCGTGAAATATCACATTTGGTTAATCAGGTCAACTTTTTTATCTATGGCCACAATTTTTGTACTTGAGAAGTGAAATCATGCAACAATAACTGAACATGCAACAATAACTGAATACAGTTAAATGACACAATTCCCGTTACCTTTGGGTGCACTCCCCCTTCGTATACTTTTCAATTGTCACCAATTGGCCATCCATTACAACAGATGTATGATTTATTTTCTGATCGAACAAATCATAGTCTCAATATCGGCTGTCCTTGGATGAAATAGTTCACATTCAACGCAAGTTCTGTATTGTCTGTACTCGTTAAAATTTTTTATATTTTTATAAATATTTCACGTCACAAAATCAAATTATCTAGAAATTCATTTGAATCACAAATCATCATTCTTTATAATATTTACAATCGATTTTTATTTTACATTGAATAATTCAATTTGATAGAAGCAACATTCCTGGTTCTACATTGAAGTGTGATGGTAAAAATGAAAATACTTCCAACAGGAGCTTTCATTTATTCGAATACAGCATGAATTCAATACACGAGAACACATATCTAAGAACAAATGCCAAATAGTATCAGGGTCTCCGGTATCATATTGCGCACATAATGAGCAACAGCCTTAATAAGAGCCAGAACTAATGATAAAATTGTATGTACGATGCACTGAGTTGACAACCTGGCTTGTTAGTAGAGCTGCCTTTCGTTGTGAGAAGTCGTAACCTTTCTGTTTTTCCACAGCTTGACGGCGGCCGTCTCCTCGCTCGCAGCAGCGAAGTGAGCTGAGGTGCCCTCGTGAGGTCCAGAAAAAATTGCACTACTTATTTAATGACCAAATTATATTGACGATAAGGCTGCATTTAGCTTTTTACGAAGAACCAGCAGCATCCTTACCAAGCAGGACCAAATAGTCGTGTGGAGAGTTAAAGAGTTAATGTCATCCTTACTATATCAGCCATGGTAAAATCATCAGCCTAATTTATTATTGCTTAAAAACACCAAGCAGAGGTAGGCTAAATAAGAAGCAAAAAGCGACTAATTTACTCAGTAGTCACACATAATTGAAATAGGATCAGCGTGCGGTGAGCCGTAGTATCTTCTATCATACAAGAGCTACATAGAGTAAAATACGATCATTCGACATGAATGCTTGTGTGCGATATTTTGGGGCGTATAAGTTCAGTACTATTCCGCTTATTCAGGGTCTCTGCTCTCACAAATGTGGAAAATGTAGCTTAAAGTTTTATCAAAGTCTAGCGTCGCGCACAGATCAAGAAAAGTTATGTCCCCATGGGTTGAGCTCCTCGGTTACCCCTACAGTAAAGTTCATTACACTTTGTGCGACGAGTTTAAGCAATTTTCATCTTCTCATAGATTCCACTCGGCGAGCATATAAACAGTTTGAATGTATTAAAGTAAATTCTTAAATGAAAAGAGTGGCTATGTATGCAGGTGCGAAGATTCTAAGTTATACAAATTTATGAAATTTAATCGACTCGTTAAATGTTCAGTTGAGTTTATATTCTCTTCTTTTATTTCATTTGTGCAGCAAATTGGTTCTAGAATGAATAAAATTTTAATCAATAATTAAAATTTTCATTAGTTGATTAGAGGTTCAATTTGTGAGAAACATTCGAAATAATTCTTTGGAGATTGCAGTCTACAATTGATTTAAAAATTGTCTGTGTGTATTGACTAAATTAACAGATTTCCTCGTGAAGTCTCGCATTTTCGCATCGCAAGTAAGAGTGACTAATTTAACTTATTCATTGCGCGGCGATTTAAGCCAAAAAAGTCTGCATTTATAATACATCTACTACTATAGCCGGGAATGCACCTCAATAGACACATTAGTATAGTAAACACTCAATAGACAATCCAACACATGGTACTATCATACCAACCAACCAGTGCTTACCTTATGAGTTTAGCCCTCACTAATAACCACTATTACAGGGATCAGTACAAATGGAAATGGAGCATGGACATGGCAGGAAAGAATAGCAGCACAGTGTAGTACAGGTAAGTAGAATAGATGTAGAATTAGGCTTAGGGGTACTCTCAACACTAGTATACAAACACACCACCAGCACATATTGTGTACAGCATAGCTGCTACAAATGTATTGAGTCACGGCTTCGCCTCGGCACGTGGTGCGCGGAAGCCGTGATGTTGCTAGAAAGATTAACAAATTTAAAGCCTTCTATAAATATTCTCAATATATTGCAATTTATAAAACAACAATCCTAAACGTAAATAGTGACGCTAATGCTACGATTATAACTTTAACGTGAAAAGCAGATGAAGCCCTCGGTCCCATACCTATCCTTTATACCAGTATGCTTACAAACACATGCAGTATTAGTGCTCGCTATAATAAAAATTAATATCTAACTAACTTTCCTCAAAAATTGCATGGTATGACGTCATTAAAGATCCTACTTTATGGGAAACAACAATCCGAGTGGGCTCCCTGCATTATGACGAGTTACAGTTCCTACAAAACTCCGAGTTAGCTGTTCGACCTCGAATGGAAATAATCAGAGAGCATAATTTTCAGAAGTAGTTGTCAAACTCTGCAAAACGTGCCGGATGAGCAAGCATGTTGTTGTTTGGTTTACATTTGAACTCGAGAAATTCCTGAGCTATTTGAAATACACTGGCAACATTTGCTCTCAAGTATTTTCCCTGTTTGTTCATTAACAATGAAACTTATTCAAACAGAAAGAAAAAACAACTGAAGCTCCAATATGAAACTCGTTCAAACAAGACTTCGTACGCTGAATTTTTCTTTGCAGTGTTCACAGTTTGCAGCGTGAAGTAAAAATATTTAAAAATCCATTCTATCATTACTCGCTGAATTGCTCAACGTTGTCAATACAGAATACCAACGCATACAAGTTGTTAGTGTGTTCATGATCAAGCGTGTTTAGAAACCGATCACTAATGGTTTATTACACAACGTGTGCAATCCACCTCTTCTTTTTATATACTTCTTTTCATTTTTTTCCTCAGTCACAGTTGTAATATTGTACATAGTTCTGGATACCATTGAGACGGATCGCTGCAGTAGTGGGTTTTTGGATTCCATCACTGTTCGAGTGAAAAACGCTTCTTTTACGGAAATGGTTTGGAAAGCTGGTTCGCAGATTCAATTTTATGGAATTAGATCTGATAGGAGTAGAATGCATAAGGAAGCGGCTCTTGCTGTAGCTCGGGGCCGTGGGCAAGCACCGAACGAATGCTTGTGATGTCCACGATGCAAGGTACCTGAAACCCATGAGGAAATTTTATTAGACTATGATTTAACATCAATTTTAATAAGAAAGAGTGTAGCACAACGAATAAGAATCAACAATGTAAACTAGATGTATAACAATAGTTGT
>VOMN01042580.1:0-18851 GCA_014899125.1 Orchestia grillus
ATGAATTGCTTCATCTGAGGCTTGACAAGCGTAATCTGCTGGAGCAAAGCGGAGGCGATCGCGAATATGCTCTTATGAATTATAAAGATTTATGGAAGCCTCATTCTGGTGATGATTTAACGATACCTTGAAAGACATGCATCCTGAAATTATAGAATATACGACAGATTGGGATGCTTTTTATTTATTTAAGTACAACTTCACCAGCTATGCTTATCACTAAAATAAATTTGAGAACAGCCGATCAGTGAAGGAACTAACTGTGTCAATACTGAAAATTGTGAGGTATCTCTCATTTTTTCGGGACCGACATATATTAGTCCTATAGACAATATAATACTCATCAGCGTAATAACTGTAGTGAAGCTCTCGCGTACAAGTGCGCAAGAGCTTCAGCTCTATTCTCGTACAGAAGATGTACAAAAAAGCTCGGGTACAAAGGACTTCTGGAAAAGCTCGGGAAAAAGAATCAAGTGCATCCAAATTCCAGCAGTGGACATGCCGTGTTGTGCAGTGTCTTTGTTTCGCGTTGTCACCGATTTCGCTCGTACGGTATTTTTTTGGGTTAATCAGTTAATGGTTGATCCAGTAATCTAATGAAAAAAATTCTTTCAAAAATAATAAAAAATTACTAATACCTATCTCATTTGCATTCCAGTCTGTTGGAGAGATCAAAACCAGTCAAGCAAACTCGATGCTAAATTGGTTAGAAAAAGTATCGATTTAATTCAAAGTACATTCATGAGCTCTTGTTCAAATAAGTCTTTAAATTATTTCTGTTTTTCTAAACATCCTTCGAATGTTTCTCCAAGAAGCTACGATCTCTCTTTCACCTGCATGATCATATGAGATGAATACCAAATGACATTTCCGTAGTTTAGTACAGATGGTGGTTTAGTGCTTTTGTTGGAATTTTTGAGGTACCGTACCGCCGGTAAGTGTGTTTACCTGAATCCTGATGATTCATCAATGCGTCGTTGTACAATGTAGACGAGTTTGATCGATTGTCGAGTATAATAAGAGTAATTAAATTGTAGTTTATGATTAGAAGAGGGTTAGTACAGCTTTATTTTGTGTAGTTATATTGTACCTCCTGCTCCTAGGTTCCATGGCTTGTACATACCCCACCTGGCTAAATCAGCTGTTAAGCTTGATGAGTATTCTGTAATTTAACTTTCTCGTATACTATTTTATGACGCCAAATTTAATCAGAAAAATGAGATTAAAATCAATAGTTGGATTCATTTTGGAGTTGGGTTCTTAAAGAGTTTCGAATAACTGAATGAGAGTGCAGTACTTCTTGAAGTTCATGTTAGTAATCATTATTGGGATATATAGTCTTATTAAATGCAAATTTTTTTTGGGGGGGATATGAAATTTAAACTATTGTATTAAGGTAGATTAGTTAGTAATATTTTAGGCTTCTCTTAGTAAATACTGGTTTAGAATTTCAACTCTCCTAGTCATTTTCTGTTTTAAATGTCTAATTATTTAAGGGCTAGGTTTATGATTTAGTTTTGTGCAATATGACTGGCAAATATATTTTGGTCAATTTTTTCTATATTTTTTTCAACTTAAATTAGTCACTTAAATAAATGCAGATTTATAAAAAATCTATTCTACTGAGTTTAATCTGTTAAATTGTGCGAAATAATTGCACTCTAATGGACAATAGTATCATCAGAATGATACTGAATGATGCTTAGCCATGCACACTGTTCACAGTAATAACACGAGACAAAAATTCAAAACATGTCTCACAGTAATTAGAATAAGGGTTTTCCTTTATATTAGGGTAAATTAATCCAAGTTTTGGAACTAAAGTGGAGGTTTTTTGGGGGCTTTTTATATTTTTGAGAAAAAAGAGTTATAAGTGGCTGAAATGGCACATTGAAATACTGACCCAGAAAGAAATTGGGTGATTAGTAAACTATGAACTCAAATATTGCTGGTTGAAGTAATTCATATTGATGTTTTTTAATTGATTTTAAAATCTCTGGGTATGATGAAAAAAAAATGTCAACAAATAGTTATAGATTGTATGAAGGTATCATTAGTAGTTTAATATTCAATTGAAATTATTGTTGGTCATTAATGGAAATACATGCAGCAGCATCAGCAGGGAATATATAAAAAAGTTCTCTTGCTGTGTACAAAGGCTTGTAGCTAACTGTAGTCACTATTCAGCCTCATTTCCTCATTCTTGATTTAATTAATGTTTTTAGGATTAAAATTTTATATTTCATCAATTTGGTTGGATTAAAGCAAATTTATTGAAACTATTACATAGGAAATGTAGCTAAACACTCTCCCATGATATGAAAATGTACAGAAATTTTGACCTAATGCATCCATCTAAAAGATGTTAATCAAAACATCAATTAAATATATCCTAACTTCTGTAATTTATTGGTTTTATGTTAGGTTTTTGTCCCTATCTTTATGTATAGCATTATAAATTACATACTGCTGTTTTCAATTTACAATGTATTATTGGAAATCAAAAGAAGATCTGTAAGTTGTAACATTGTCAAGCCTGAACTTTTTCAACTTTGTTTGTATGCATTCACAATTTATTGCAGACAGTTGAAATCACACTACAAAAGATTCATCCCTACAACATTTTCATGCTGGAGTAAAATTTAGTTTAGTTTTTCAGGGACTAAGAATTTTATTCTTACATATTAATTTTTTTTTTCAAATTGATTTAATGTACATTAGGGCATACAGAAAAAAATGTATCCAATAATTTTTTTGCTATTGGTTATTATTGAATCATTCCTTTTGAATTCTTGACATTTTAAAGTTTATGTTCATCCCTCTCAGAAGCATAGTATATACCTATCATAGTCAATAAGGCTAGGTAAATTAGGTTTGTCTATCCTGTCCTAAGCAGACTGGCATTCTCAGCAATACACTGTTAAGCTACCTCAGTTTTGACTAGGTCTTAGGCATTTTCTTATCTTCAGTACCAGCTTTGCTTCTTTTCATTTTCAAGCTTTCTTTGCTGATGATTCATTATCTTTTCTTCCTTTTTCTTCTTGAGTTGCTGTTTATATGTGTATGAAGTCCTGTGTGGGAACACACCCGCATGGATTCCACGTTTCTCACAGTTCATTCTAAATGTTCCCTACTTTTTGCTCTCTTGTATTGCCTTTGATGCACCTGAAGTCTTAAACTAAGTAACTAATATAACAAAAATAGTAATAATACCAGTAGTAGTTAAGTTTCATTTGTGAATTTAACTTAGGTTTATTAGGTTTAATATTTTCATTATTAAAACCTGTTTTTGATTAATATTGCTGCATCATTTATTGAAGGATGCCTTACATAGGTAAATAGTATGTATCTTTCAATCTCATCTTGTACCATGCATATGTATTTAGATAATTTTTTAGCTTGTAAATAAATCCTGACAAGACTTTCTTCAAACCTACATTTCACATGTTTTAAATTTCATTCCTTAGTTATTTCTTGTAATCATAGAACTATTGGAAATAATATTTTAGTATTTAATTGATTGTATAATAATTTCATTCTTTTCAGGATCTATTTTTCATCGCCTTGCTGTAGCCACGCGTGTGACAAATTACTTCTCAGCCCTAGTTAAGTCTTGAGACAACGCACAAGGTATTTGGCGCTGCTTCCTACAAATCAACACTGTATCCTTTTGGCCCTTAATGATTTGCAATGCAATTTCATTTTTAGCAATTTTCCTGTGTAAATATCTGTCAAAAAAATGGAAGTAAAAATTGCTTTATATTTTACTTCGCATTACAAATCATGTAAATCTGATCAATCTATGGAAAATTATGACAAGGATAGTAAATGAAGAAATAAAATCTTAAAGAACTGTAATAAGCATTTAAGTTCCTATTTGTTCTTATTCTAATTCATAGTTAATTTCAGTGGCAAATTGTATGAATGCTTTAGTGAAATATTTGAAGCTTATCAAGTTATACAGTACAGGTACATGTTTTGAAACCTCAAGACTAAACTCTTCGTACTAAGCTAATTTGTAGGAACTTTTTTGTATGTAGAAAGTTAACAAACATAGCCTTGAAGAAATGCCTTCAAATGGATATTGATATGATTAGTTTGAACATATATTTGAGAATTGCTGCCTGCTATAGCATATATATCTATTTACAAAGCCTATGATAATGGCATTTTTAACCAATGTTATAATTAAAAGTAACTTCAAAGTAAAGTGGTTTTATTTAGACATAGCTGGATAACACCCTACTAGTTGACTTGGAAAGTTGATTGGATCACAGAACTCATCTGGCAGGGTACATGTAGTGGCGATCTTCATCAGTATACTTGCTGAGCAATAGAAAGAACCTTTATTAATTCCAACACATTTTACTGTTGGGTTTTTAATGCCTTGCAACTACTGGTGTGGTGAGGGATGTGAGGAATGTGTGGTTTAAGCTTCCTGTTCCAAGGGAAGTACTCTGTGGTCACGTGAAAAGCCATGCCTGAGCCGAGGCTTGAATCCTGGTCTTCTCGGCTGTGAGGCTATCACGCTAACCACTACACCCTGGAGCCCACAATAAGATGTCTTTTTTGCTGCAAATTGGGCAGTTTTGTTTGTATGACCCTGTTATAGACTTGCTATTGAGCTAGAATGTCATTATTTTCACCTTGAATATTTATTGAAGAAGTATGGTATCTTCGTGGTTGACGATTCATTTTGTTGACTTTTGCTTTAGTATTATTCTCTCTCTATGATTTGTACGTGTGAAGTAGTCTTTAAAAAGTAAATTTTACTTGGGTCCTAATGCATTCTTATTGCTGTGTTAACATAAATGTGTGTACAAGGTTTATGTTGGTGCATTTCCTTAATTGTGACACCAGTTGAACACAATGGCTGACCCTCGTCTAAAGTCTCTGCGAATCAAGACCGGAGTCCTGAAAAGGACCTACAAGGAGACTATCAGCTATCAGAATGAGGCTACAAATATTCAGGAAAAGATTAAGAAAATGCAGGAAGATGGTTGGTGAACTCTCCACAAATAAGCGTTTTTTTACTGTTGCCTCAGTAGGATTTCAAGTTACAAGATCATGCAGATGGCAGCATTTTAAGAGCTTAATCTTTCATTAAGATGACATTTTAGTTTTTATGGCAATATGAGAGCTAGTTATAATAACATCATTATAAAATTTAAGTGCAAGATATAGTATCAATAGTACAGCGAATAAAGTGAAAATTTAACATGGAAACGTATCCAAATTTATCGGTGGTGCTCCGCTTTGGTCAGTCTTGGTTTCATATATGCATAAAGTTGCAGGTGCCTATTATTAATTTGATACTTTTATAGGCATCAGCTCTGTATTAAACTTTTTAAAAGCTCATAACTGAGAATATTATTGAGATTTGATGAGCTTTTATCAAATTTTTGGCTACATAGGTACATATGAAGTGGAGGGGAGTATTTTTGATAATGATATTGGGACTGCTTTCAAATTTAAAATTGCACCCAGCACTTGTTTTAACTGTTTTCATTCCAAGTACCTTGGTTGTTGTTATACTGTATTTAAAACAGCATAATACTGTGTGTTCTTGAAAACAGTCATAACTTAGTTAAGATTTGTAATAAGAAAAGTATTGAATGTTACCCCATTGAAATGAATCACACTGAATGAGTCTCCTGGGGATCATGGGGACATCTATCAGGCCTTTCTTGTGTGTAGTTGAAAGGACTTGAATCTTTCTTGTCTCAGGTTCATGCTCACTGCTGAGAGAGCTGTGCTTGCTGTTCAGATCAGCTTTGGTTTCTAAAGATAGGTTGGGAAATTTTTCTGCTGCTTCTGGTGCTTGGGTACACTTGAACTCTGCATGATATTTTTCATCCAGCTTCATGTGTTCTATAGTCAATTGTATCATATTTTTTAGGGACCTATATGCTCATCCTGATACTACTGCAACTAGAATTGTGGGATTTCAAATGTTGTGGTAAAGGTTTTTATCTAATTTAGCTGTATACAACATAACAAAAGTATTTATGAGCTAATAATAACATGACCTTCATACTGGAATAACTGAACCTGGAATTATTGAAGTGTAAATGATTAACCTATTTCACATTTTACTAGATTGGAGATGATAATAATTTGAGGTTTCTGGATGAAATTTGGTGACCATGAGTTCTCTACAACGGTTACCTTATGGTGTGGTGCATTTGTTATTGTATAGTGATATGTTAACACATTGACCATGAGATGAGCCATCAGTGGGTCGTTTTGCCCCTGGGAAAATAATATCATTGCAACCAATGTGTTAAGTCTTAATTTATTCTGTTGAGCTTATGTATATGCTTAATAATTTTAACTTATTAACCTAACAATAAATACCGATAGGAGTAACCAGTGCTACCTTAAATGCATCCTGCATGATCATCTCACAATGTTAAATTGTTTTTCTCATTAATAGTTTTTCTCTCTGCAAGGGACTCGAAAATATCTTATGAGGAAAATGCAGAACTGCGTACAGAAGTGTTACAGTTTGTTTCCCTGAGTCATTCTAAACTTTCCCCACAAAGAGAGCAGCAGCTGATTCTTGCTGAATGCTTTTATGTTTTTGTTCTTCTTGTTACTAGGTAGTCAATCTCACTTCTAAATTGTTACATTAACCCCCTAGGGGGCATAGGATAGGCCGTAGACAATAGGGTTAGGTTAGTTAGGTTTGTCTATCCTATGCTATGGGGACTAGCGCCCCCAGGAGAGCACTGCTAGGCTACCTCAGCTTTAGATACGCCTTCGGGATTTCTCTCTTTCGTGCCCATTTTGCTTCTGTCCGCTTTCATTTCTTCTTCGCTATTTCTTATTTGTCTTTTCTTCTTCTTCCTACTTAGGTTTCAGTTTTATGTGGAGGGGATCTTGTGTGGGAACACACCGTGTGTATAGATTCCTTGTTCTTCTACGTGCATACTAAATGGTCCCTACCATTTCAGTGCAAGATAGTCTGAGTTACTGAAGTGCTGCTGTCACCACCAATAGTACTACTACTACTACTGTTACATTAATAAGTACATACTTCTATGTATCAAATGTTTTCTTTTATCTCTCAAGGAGAATAAGATAGGCAATAGGCTTAGTTCAGTTAGGCTTGTCTATCATAGCTATGGGGATTGGCATGCCCAGGAGGACACTGTTAGGTTGCCTCAGCCATAAGTAGGCCTTTGGAATTTCTTTTGTGCCCACTTTCCTTCCATCAATTTTCACACCTTTTGGTATATCTTGTTTGTCTTTTCTTCCTCTTCATTTTTAATGTCCTGTTTCCATGCACAGGGGATCCTGTGTGGGAACACACCTTATGCATGAATTTCTTGTTTTCTTTTGTCCATTCTAAATTGTCCTTTCACTTTGCTCTTTTTGGATCACATATCATGTAGATAGGGAGCTTAACACTTACTAATAATGATAATAATAATAATAATCATAATCTTATATCTGCTTTCCTTTACTCTCTTCTTATGATTGTGCTTCTGCAAAAGTTCACCTGTGCTGGATCATTTTAATGTTCTGTTTTGCTAACTCCTCTCTTTTGGATTGTTTTTTATTGACACTGGACCATTCACTCTTTTTTTTGCTTAAAAAATAGCTACTTGATCCAATCAATGTGTGTTTATTTGGAAATCTGGATAATTATTTATTGAGAAATTCGAAAAAATATTTTTCTGTTTGGAAATGTAATAAGTTTGGCTGTGCATGGCTTGTTACACTTGCAGGACAGGACGTCTACTACATAAAGAAGCAAGATGGACTCCTCCAGGAGACTCAGTCCGTAATTGCTGACTGCCAGAAGCGCCTCAATGCTGCTCATGCTGAAGTCTCCAAGCTTGTTCAGGACGAAGTGAGTTACTCGTGTGTCGACTTCAGTCCTGATTGTTCGACCCAAATGATGAAAAAAGACATCTCGAACGGGTGCAACACATGAGAAAAAATTGTACCTCATGTGCTTACATTTGATTAGTATGCAACTCAGGGAAGTGTTCACAGCAATGGTGTTTGTCTCCGATCATATTATTCATAAAAGAAGTGTGCTCAACCGACTACTCTCGTAGTGGGATCTTAAGCATTTGTGGACAGGGGAAAGGGATAAGCCCTGTACATATTGGCAAAGCTTATAGGGACGATTACAATTAGAACACAAATTTAAATACCACAAGTTCTAATTTGAATTTTCATTCAGGAAAAAAATCTTCACCCCTTATTGTGAACTTCGTCCAACCCTTTATGCACTAGTTGACTGATTGTTCAATTTTGTTTTGGGGAGAAGTAAATTCCTTGAAGGTGTTCATCGGGAAATGCTTTTCCTATTTATTTTATGTTGTACTTTGTGCATAGGTTTATTTCTCAGTCTTGCACATTTCTATTTATCAGAATCTTTGAGGTAGTCTTACTTTCTGAACATCATGATGGTTCATTAAGTATTAGAGCTGCAGAATGAAAATAGATTCTATCATGTGTAAAGTTTGTACCTATAGAGGACAAGATTGCATCAAGTTTATGATATGTACTACATCTAATTATTATGTAAGTTCATATGTGCAGTTAATGAACTTGTTCTGGTGTATATGAAAAATGATTTATGTCTATTTTACTGTTAGTTCCCTGACGTGCGAACTTAAGTGAGGAATTACTGAAGTAGATGTTGAGTTGGGAACTAGTGTGCAGAAATACTTGGAAGTTCCAGAAACTAATTACTTAGTGTTAAGTGCACAGAAGTACTTCAGAATTTTGGAGGCTAGTGCTGACTCAGTCTCTAATTTAGAATATGCAAGGGGCATTAAAAAAATTTGGAGAATTTTGTACTTCTTTGTTAATTTTCCTAGGCAATGCATTTATTTGTCGACATAACATCCATCAAGGTCGATGCATTTCTCCAGGCGGCACTTCCATGCTTTTAGACCATTTTTTAAGAAATCTGCAGACCCCTTTGTGATTCATGTTTTTGCTGCATGGTTTACTTCATCAATGCTATTAAAATGGACACCTTTCAACTGTTCTTGGACGTTTGAGAATAAAAAAAAGTCAGATGGGACTAGGTCTGGGCTATAAAGTTGATGTGGCTGCAATTTCCATCGAAATTCTCTTAAAACTCCTTTTGTAATGCGTGAAGAGTGCGCTGGGGTGTTGTTGTGATGGAAGATTTCACGATGGAGCTTTCCTAGACCCTTTTTAGATAATTCTGTTCAAAATTTCTTCAGATCTTCTACATAATAAGCTCCTGTGACAATTTTTCGAACTTCTAAAATATCTACGAGTACAACTCTTTCAGAGTCCAAGAAAACGGTTTGCACTCGGGTCTTGGGAGCATTCCACATGTTATTTGAATTACCCTTGTACTTGAGGGCATTGGAAGTTAGTGTTGAGTTCTTGTGTAGTGTAGGGAAATACTATAAGGCATCGGAAGCTACTTGGTGTTCAGTTGTGTCAGGTACAAAAAAATTTCGGGGGAGTTTCAGAAGCTAGTGTTGATGTAGTATTTGATGGGCTGATATAAATAAAAAATTCTTGAAGCTAGTGTCGAGTTTATTTCTGTTGTACAGAACAGAAATAGTAGAGAATTTGCTATCGATTATGATTGTGTTGTCATAGTTTCAATGATGAATCATTGGTTCCTCTCATGGGCAGGTGGAGCTGGAAGAGGCTGAGGAGTACATAGCCGCCAAGGCTGCTCTAGAGGACGCCAAGTCGCTCGTGTCGGCTTAAGCTCTCCTACTATTCTTTCCTTTTTCTCTGGCGTATTTCACTTTATTTCTCCTTTTATTTTGTGGTTGATTTCCTAACATAACATTCAATTTTAATTGTACAACGTTCTGTTGTCTCGTATGGGGAAGCTGTGGGGCACAGTAGCGAGCTGCCCCGCTCGCATGCACTGCTGGGGCTCTGATGTGTGAAGTTTTTGCTCTGCCATGATTCTAAGAAGAAATATTCGTATCTAGTGCCTTCCATGAACGTCTTGTTTAGTGCCTAACATTGGAGAAAGCCGTTTTGCATTCCTTGTATAATCAGTTTGTGATATTTTTTAGTCACAACAATGAAGTAGAAGTTTAGGGCAGCGAGTGCTATTTCGTTATTTTTTGTCGGTTTTACCACTCTTTGAGTCTGCTGCAATGCTGCGAAAATGAGTAATTTTTAAACTATCAAGGACATGAAATTTGACCAAAATTTCATTGATTGGGTTACCTCAAGATTTTCCAACTCGAACCTTCACTTCTGCTCAGTATATTTTATGCTGGATCACTAAATGCTTGGATGCTGTGGGCTTGCTGCATTCCCCCGTTTCTTCATAGCAGCCTATACTTTTGACTCCTTTGTCATACCTTGGGTAATTATAATTAATTTAAACATTGGCGTAGTAAGCGCATCCTTACACTCTGAAGTTCCTGGTCACTCAACCACACAAGCAAACTTCATTTGAACGAATGAAAATTATCTTGCAAATTGGCTGAAGTACAACTTCTTCTTCCCTTTATTTTGTTGAGCTATTGAGTACTAGTTTGTGAGCACGACTGTCGAGAAAAGAAGTTCCAGTGCTTATGAATTTCCTCTGGTGAATCTTCTAAAAATTCTTACAACGTTAACTTTAATATCATGAAGTATTTGTTCTCGGCATGTCGATTTTGCTCATTCGTTTGGTACAAGCCTTATAAAAATTTGATATCATCTCTCAATTACAGCTTGGTTTTTCATTTTATGATATAGTTTTCAAAGATACTAACCTCATCTACACAGTATCCCAGGACATATTCTGACAGATTCTTTATTTAGCAACTAGTACTTTGCATCTTGGAAACTTTTCTCTTCTTGTCCTTAAACATTTTCTTTTGATATTTTTCCTTCTTTCTTTTCCTGAAATCCTTTCTGTATCTCTGAGAATCAATCTACTTTTTTCGATGCCGTAATAATATTTGATCTAGAAAATACAATTAGATTCTCTCTAAAGTAATTTGTCTGACGAGCAATTTGGCCGGTGCGTATCCGTCTCTTCAAGATAAAGTTGAACACTTGGCAGTGCGCTGCTCAAGGAAGCTTCATCTGGACATCACCTGAAGCAGCGCAACTCCTGGCAACATGTCACGTCTACCTGTCCAGAACCGCTTCTTGCAACAAGACCCTTTCAAAAGTGGGTTTCAGGCTCCCCAAACTGGAGGTGGACTCCAGTCTTTCCCAGTATTGAATAGGTTTCAAACTCCTCCACCTGGAAATGGATTTCAACCTCATCCAACTGGGGGGAATAGATTCCAACCTCCTCCAAACGGGGGGAATGGGTTCCAACCTCATCCAACCGGGGGTATTGGGTTCCAACCTTCACCAACTAGTGAGAATAGGTTTCAAACTCCTCCACCTGGAAGTAGTTTCAAGCCTCCTCCACCTGGTGGGAATTGTTTCCAGCCTCCTCCACCTGGGAGTAGTTTCCAGCCTCCTCCACCTGGTGGGAATAGTTACCAACCTCCTCCACCTGGTAGTAATTTCTACCCTCCTCCACCTGGTGGGAATAGTTTCCAACCTCCTCCACCTGGTGGGAATAGTTTCCAGCCTCCTCCACCTGGTGGGAATTGTTTCCAGATTCCTCCACCTGGTGGGAATTGTTTCCAGATTCCTCCACCTGGTGGGAATATGTTCCAACCTCCTCCACCTGCAAATAGGTACCAACCTCCACCTGATTGTAGATTCCCACCTCCCATAGCTGTGAATATGTTGTTGCCACCACCATCTAGAAATATGCTTGGACAACCTCCCCCTAGTAACGTATTGAGACAGCCGCCTCCCAAGAACATGTTGCAGCAGCCATCCTCTAGTTACATGTTACAACAGGCACCTCCCAGAAATATGTTTGAGCACTCGCCTTCATGTATCTTCCAACCTCCACCGAAACTCCTGCCACGACCTTCACTTACGTCTACCTTATCACAACCTCCATTTCACCCTACATCAAGTGTTTCGCCGCAGCCTTCGACAGAACCTGAGACTTTGTCTGCTGTTGCTGCTGCCCAAAATGCACCTGGTGTTGATAGCCTAGAGCGCTTTCCATCAGGACCACCTTCACTTGCTGCTGCGTGTGAGAACACTCATTCTGGCAGGCCTGTTCCTATTCGATCGGGAGACCACTTACCACTCTCAGCTATTGATAGACGTGTGCCACCGCCTGTACATCGCAAACATGACTTGGATAGCGGTGCCATTGTGCAGGCGCCTGCAGATCTCATGTCTAGTTCTTCATTAGGACCTCCTGCAAGTTTATGGAATCTCGAAAGCAAATCGTTTCCTGGAGGTAAACTTTCAAGTAAAAGTTCCTCGTATCTTCACTCTAGCTCGTCTGTGCGACTTCCTGGGCACAGCGTTGAAAGTAAGAGCAGTCCAAACACCATCTCGAAAACGCCTCTTCCTCTCGGCGACACAGCTTCTTTTTCTATTCCCCCGCCTCCTGTTCCTGGTGGAATGAGCTGTTTCGTGTCAGTTGATGCGTACTCGAGAGTACCTCCTCCAAACATGCCTTTCCGTGCAGCACTTTCAATGGGTAGCATTGATACACAGACTCCTGACATAACCAATAACAGTTCATCAGCTTATCTACTTGCAATACCAAGACACCCTCTGAATAGAAGCTGTGTGAGCAGCACTAAGTTGCAGTGCGAAGTGGACGAGTGGGTGTCTAATAAGTTAAAAATTAGAGAAACGACGAAGGTACCCTTACATTCGGATGATACGCCGAACAGTCGCGGCCAGTGGGACAATTCCTTGGAAGCCAAGAGCTCTGGTATGAGCGATCAAGGACCAGAAGATCTGGAGAAAATCCTGGAAGAAAGTGGCATCCAAGGAAGCAAACGTAATTTGCTGTCTTCACAGCTGCCTCTTCTCAGCAGGCCGTACCGAGACTTCCGAGTAAGCTCTTAAATATCGCTTTCGCATTATTGGTGACATTTACTTCATGAAATAATTAGCGTTATTTTCGTTTGTCTTAATAAATTGCTCTGTTTTTTTGCAAGCCATTCACAAGGCTTTACTTGTGTAGACGTATTTTTGTCTGTATCCATTTATTCTTTTTTGAGTTATATGAATAGAACTCTGCATTATTTTAACGTACGTACACGCACTGGATCAAAACTATATGTCGAAGATTCAGCGGCGCGGGAATCCACCTGTTATCTTTTAGCACTATTTCTATTTTTGTGCTTTCGGTTGAAATGTTGCTTGTCACTGCCTGCTTAAAGTGTGTGGACAACCATGTAAAATTTTCTGATATATATCAGAATGCATAATTAACGTAACCTTTCTGAAAAAAAAATTTCTGTGCTGCCTAAAGTTAATATAACTCAAATTTTATTTCACAAAGCTGATCTCCCGAAATTATATCGACTTGTTTACTCGTATTAAATTACCATAGCTTGGCATTGCTTCCATAGCGAAGTGTCCATGTACAGATCAGTGTACAGTGTGTCCATAAAGTCTTCCCAAATTAAGGGGAAAGGCTTAATTCCTGAATTCGGATGTCAATACGTCTGTTATAGAAATTATTTCTCGTCCTATTGGTGACTTACTTGCCATTCATTGATGGGTTATCTGGCTGAAAAAAGTACGTCACCAATGACACGGTATTCATGGAAAAACTATATTAATCAGAATAAAGACTTCGTCGGCACTCTGTACTTAAAAAAGTCTTCTCGTTTGCTTTTACTCTAAATTTATCAAGTTCCGCACGCTCAGTGGTGCTTCATATCTATGACATTTTTTTCTTATAACCTACTGCACATTTCAAAACGTGCTCAAGTAACACCACTGCGATGAAAAACATGCTCAACGTACGACTATTGTAATTGTATTCACGCACATTGTAGTTATTTAATTTGTACACGTACGTTTTGTCTGCATTTTGGTTATTCAATGCTATCGACGTTCACGCTACCTGCCCATCGCAGCTGCAGGACGTGCACCGCTGCGTGGCGGCGTACAGGACGTTGTTGGAGGAGCTGCGGAGTCGCTCGGATGATGACCAGCGCGCTAAAATCAAGGTGAGTGTCCTTCTTTATAACGCTGAGGATAATTTTGCTCGCTTATTCGGCCTCTGTTTATTTTGTTGCATGTCCAATGTGTGTGTTACCGAAAGTGGCCCTTTTATCGTGAGAAATGCACTCGTTTGTTGTGCGTGCCACAAATGTGTTATAATCAACGCGCTGTTGTTGGGGTAACGCGATAACACTCTCAAGCCCGCCCACCATTTCTCTTTGTACCCTCATAGAAGAACAATTTGCTTCGGTAATGTGCAGAATAATTTATCTCTGCTGTCAATAATAAGAAGTGACGGCAAAACACCTCCACACGACCGTTTCTTATATGGTCTACATAAAGCTTATTCAACTATGTTGCCTTCCTGGACTTCGTTTCTACTTCTTTTATTTTCATTGAATCACGTCTGTGAAATCATCCTGTCTCGCGTATTTATTGTACTGTTCTTCATCTCACATTCTCTCTACTGCTTTACAACTCTCGTATTCCCTCAACTGCTTGACATCGCTTCCATTCCCTGTTTCCATCACATTGTTTCTATTGTTTATGCTTCGATGTTCATCTACCTATTTTATCTTTAGTGAAATGATTTGATTCATAATCATTTTACCGTCTCCTTGTGGCAATCCAATTTTTCCGTGCATTATATTATTCGACAAAAATATTGACATGCAGGAAATTTTCATACTAAAGTAACGAGTTAGATGAAATTCAGTGCCCTATCAGGACGATTACTTGGTTTTCAGCCGAATTTGAACACCATCTCTAGCCTGCGGCTGTCGCTGCTCCGCGTTGTGACCGAGGACACCTGGAGCTCGGCACTCGACTGACCTGTTTGTTTCTCCCTTGAAGTAATTGGTTTTTGTTCTCAGGTGTTGCTGGATCCAATCAAGTGCCTTCTGTCGGACCAGAAATTTCAGGTGAGCACATCTAGTTTGAAGATTGGATTCCTGCTGCACTGATATTGTGAAGCTTCTGCCACGCCAAGAAAATCAAGCGATCTTCTTAGAACCGATTTGTTCGATATTGTGGTGAAATTTTGATCATTTTCACCAGAAAAGGAGTTCAACGTGAACATGAATTTTTTTTTTCTAAATTCTAAGACACATTATGTATTACATTTGCGGATTTGATTCTAATGAATGCTTGTTTTGCTTATTATTATTTTCATTTTTGTTGCCTGCTGTGAATTTGCGACTTTTACATAGAGGTACACTAAGTTACATGAAACAACAATCGGAGCACCAACAAATTGTCTAATTTTTCTTACTTCCTCAAATAGACGGGCTGCGAAATCAATACTAACATTCAAGAGTGCTTCAGTAAACTAAAACAAAACTTGTGTTAGGCGGAGAAGTTTGTGGAAGATTTGAACTGTGAGGTATTGCATTCTTATTAAGCTAGCACTCCTTAAATTGAGACTTGGGCTATACCACGGCACTTCGTGGGCCACTTCCTCTACCTTTTCTAATAGTATGTGTCTGACGATCTACCTTCTCTACCTTCTCGTTTGGCTAGCGGAGCTATGTGTCTTTGTTCTTGGCGTGCATGCTTAGCTCACGGAGGTTGCTATGGTTGGTTGACTCCAATGTTGGATTCAGAGTTCTTTTTAAGTGTGAGTTTTTTAACCAATTAGGTAATTGTTTCGTAAATTAAATGGGTAGTTCGTTATTTCTGCATAAATTGAAAAAAGTATTTACTTCTGTGTAAACTGGATGGTTATTTGTGCTTGAATTTGAATTTATACCAATAACTTATTTGTTCTCCTATATGATTCCGAAGGAAAATTTTATCATTAAGTGCAGTTAACAAAGCGTTTTTAGGCAAATTTTTTGTGCCTTTCGTTATGTGGAGCGTCCGTCGGACTAATGGGGGGCATGTGTTAATTACATGCTAAACATTTGAGCATTTGATTGATGGAATATGACCTAGGATTATGAGGTTCAATTAATGAAGCATTTGATTGATGAAATATGACCTAGGATTATGAGATTCAATGAGCGAAGGATTTGATTGATGAAATATCACCTAGGATTATGAGGTTTAATTAGCAAAGCATTTGATTGATGAAATATGACCTAGGATTATGAGATTCAATTAGCGAAGGATTTGATTGATGAAATATGACCTAGGATTATGAGGTTCAATTGACGAAGGATTTGATTGATGAAATATGACCTAGGATTATGAGATTCACTTAGCGAAGCGATGATGAATCTCCCAGCTTGCTTCAGTAATTCTTTGACTTTTCAGACCTTCCATGTTCGGAAGAATTTTTTGTTTTTTCTTTGTACGGCCTAGTTGCCGAATCAAACTTTGATTTCTGCTGATAATACCTGGCGAAAATCAAGGGCAATTTTTTTCATACCTATCAGGATGTCGTGTTAGTGCATCGAGGGTTGCGAGCAAACCACGCTCTACATTGGAAATCATAGATAGTATTTCTGATCTGCTTTATTTACTCGTATGCGACTCTTTGTTATTAACCAGGATTTGGCGTAGCATTGCTCTTCTTCTCTATCGGTTTCTCTTCATCATGGGCGCTAGTACATCGATTGGTCTTCTAAATTAGTTCTAATATAACGCTTGCTCCCCAGTAGCTCTGTAAGTGTAGACTTCTACTTCTGAATTTGCCGAGTGATCATCAGGGGTAAACTATAGCCTACTATTGTCTTCTGTGTTATGCTGTATTGTACGTCTCTAAATATCCTTTTACGAATATGTTAATTTGTTTTCAATCCAAGGTAGGAAACTTGGTAGTTTAGCCTTAAAATTTTTTGCCCTCTAAAAGTCACATTTCAGCTTCACCGAGTAAGTCGTTTTTATGCACCTTTGTTGGTAGACTGGCAAAGCCATTTTTGGTAGATGCTTCGTACCGTAGCAGCTTCCACTTCGAGCTCTAAATTCCCTTAGGATCTCGTGAAGAAGCTGGTGAGGGCGCGAACCAAAAAACGACAGCGCAAGAAGAACAGGAAAGTCGCCCTCAAGCAAGAATGGGACAGCAAGGCCAAGCTCATTGATGCCCGCAGGGAAGAACTTCACAGGCTGGAGCAGCAAAAACTCCAGGTTTGTTCCTTAGAATATTTGCTCTTTAAAGATCATAGGGAGAACCTGCGTAGACTGAAAACTCCAGGTTTGTTCCTTAGAATTTTTGCTCTTCAAGATCATAGGGAGAACCTGCGTAGACTGAAAACTCCAGATCTGATTTCTAGAATTTTTGCTCTTCAAGATCATAGGGAGAACCTGCATAAACCGAAAACTCCAGATCTGTTCCCTAGAATATTTGATTTTTAAATTGAGAGAAAGATCGCCGTAAGCGAACGCTCAAGGCCCATTCCGTACAACATTTCCTTTTTAAGATTAGAACTAACCTATACGTATCATTTTACACACCAAACGTCTCGGGATATAAAAATTCTCGTTTCTACTGTTGTTTCCAGTATGGATGTTCATTGTATACTAAAGAACTCAAGAAGATAATTATAAATTAGCGTCTGTGTGATGTGCTTCTGTCAAGTTTTGTGTACTGAAAGCAAATGCTCGTCGTGTATCATCAGCGTGTTGAGCTTCCTTCTCTCTAATATAACTTAAACGAACCGTCTGACGAGGCTGAGTGTAAATGTAGCGCACACTCTTTCTCTTCCTGGAAAAAACTCAAGCATGCATTTATTACCCCTAGAAAGCCAAGACTGAAGATAATCGACAGCACTGCAGAAACCTTTTCATCTAGCTAAGAGCGTTTTCATGTTCCCTGTCTTAACTTTCTCCTCGGGGCATTTAATAATCGTTTACGAAAATGGCTTTCCAAACGTTCGCTATTCTCGCCACCTTCCGATGAGGCGGCGAGAACGTTGAACTGGGCTCGGCCCCTAGATGGCCTGTGCTCGGCCCCTAGATGGCCTGTGCTCGGCCCCTAGATGGCCTGGGCTCGGCCCCTAGATGGCCTGTGCTCGGCCCCTAGATGGCCTGTTCTCAACACGCGCCTGGATTGCAGGAGGTGCGACTGCGGTCTGAGGTGGACGGCGTGCTGAAGGAGGTACGAGGCAAGCAGGAGGAGGCTGCGTCGCTGCAGTCGCTGCTCTGGACGCTGAGGGATCTGAGGCAGCACCGACTCAACAGGGGCGAGCAGCAGGGCTACGTGTCCTCGCAGCGGGACGACGACTGCTTCAGCAGAGTGACAGGTGCTCGGGTTAGCTGTTGTACTAAACCCGCCGTACGCGGAACAATCATTTCTAAACGAAATTCTGGCTAAAATTATATCGAATTGATGGTGGTTTCAGCCGCGGTATTGTGGTGAAAGTAGTGCTTTTGTGTTGCTGCTCGTGTTAGAATTTCAGATTAGTGACTCAATCTGCAGTAGTTTCAATTTTGCTCTGCTGTATCTGTTTGTTAGATTGGTCGAGGCAGCGTAATTATTGTCAGCCTACGAACTGCTTATTGTCTGTTGTAAACTTACAAAACCAACACACTGAAAGTTAAGGGATCATGTTTTACAGTACGACTCTTCAGAGTCCTAAACTAGTTTTCAAAATATTGGGCTAAAGCCATACTATGGATTTAAAGTTGGCCGAAAGCATTTTAATTCATAAACTCAATCCATCTCTTAATACCACTGATTCTTCTGTGGAATCGAACATCTAGAAATAAATGCAGTGTATTGGTTACTGCACCAATATTTTAGCGTCTGTACTACATTTAAGTAACCTTGATTTGTGTTTCAACATATGTATCTGATTCCGCTTTTATCGCCGACTTTCCATTTACTGATGGTGAGCAATGCTATGCTCGAAAGCTATACGGGGTGTCCCAGAAAAAAGGAAACCCATTTTCAA
>VOMN01042587.1:0-18225 GCA_014899125.1 Orchestia grillus
TTCAAATTAAAATGATTTTAAGATCTCTGTTCTCCATTACCTTCATTATAATATTTATTTGTGTATTATTTCAAAATATATTCATCAATTTTACTGAATATAGCTCTTACTTAATTATATGTCTTCTATCACTTTTTTTTAAATTTATTTGATCTTTTTTCTATTAAACTTTTCATATTAGCAATTATGATCATCTGTTTCCTTCTTGAAAAATATAATTATTTATTTCATGTATTTGTAAAAATTTTATTGGCAAACATTTACTGCTAAAATAAAATTATCAGTTTATTTAATTATTCTTCTATTTTTCTAATCCAACTGCAATATTTTTGTTCAGTTTGAAAAGCCAGGAAGGAGGGAGAACTTTGATTACCCAGACATGGCCAAGGAGGCTGTCACCAAGGCCTTGGCCGACTGCAGGCTGTCCTACAACGCTGTCGAGCAGGTTGCCGTGGGATACGTCTATGGTGAGTGTGTCATCTAGTTGTTATTGAGAAAGACTCATCATTATGACTTGTTACTACTAGAATGATATGAAGATGAATGATATTAGAATGTTTATATGAAATATAGAATCAAAGTTAGTTAGCAATTTTAACTTTGTTGGTGCTCAATAGAGTGTCTCTTTTGGCTTAATTTGTTTAGATATTTTTGTCATTTCTAGAAGTTCTTATTGTTAGCTTTTGTATTTGATTTTAATGTTATGGTTTTTAATATATGTGCAATAAGCTACCTACCATAGCCTTTGAACTTTGCAATTCAGTACCTGAAGCTCGTAGCTCCCTGCATGATTGATGTGATAAAGATTTTTGACTATTTGAATACATCTGCTGAAAATTTTGGATTTTATTGCTTTATTTTCTATGTGAGATCAACCTTAGTATTATTGTTTACCAATTTAAAATATACTGCATGTGGCATGAGTCTTCTGAATGAAGGATGCAAACCTATTTGTATTCACTGTCAGGCAGGTATGGCTTGTTTGTGCTAGATTGGTAGTTAGATAGTTATGCTTGCTTCATTAAAGTTGTCTTCTCTTCATACATACCATTATACCTGCATTCTTTAGAAAAAGTTGAAATGAAAGTTTTCATTCAGGAAATGTGTTCCAATGAACTCCTAGAAATCTCTTTGCATATTGCACTAGATATAGACTGCAGTTATATTATCAATTGCTAAGTTAGAAGAAACACATTCATTTATGTTACATATACTTTTCAGGGGACTCCACATGTGGTCAGCGAGCATTGTACCAGATGGGGCTGTCTGGTGTGCCTGTCTACAATGTAAACAACAATTGTGCCACAGGCTCGACTGCACTATTTCTTGCAAAGAACCTGGTGCAGGGAGGCATTGCCAACTGTGTGCTGGCACTCGGCTTTGAGAAAATGCAAAGAGGCTCTCTGAGCAGCGTGGTTAGTGGCACGTTTGTTTCTGTTGAATCTGGTTTGTTGATGTGAAATGTTGAAGTTACTGTGTAATGCAGTGTCAGTATATCCTGCAGTTGGTGTGGTTCACTAAGTCAGATGAGGGATGCCCAGCTGGATGTGCAAAGTCTAGCTTTCAACTGGATATTGTTTGAAAAGCAGCAATAGGTAGACTATTTGCTGTTAATATTATTAACCAGTAAGTTATATCATAAGATGATAGGATGTTCACTTGTGATGGGGTGTATTTGAGTACTGAATGATATTTTGCGCTAATGGTGTTGTAACAACATGCACAGACCATTGTAGAAGAGGAATTTGATTTTGAAAATTATGGCGCAAACCTCTAGTATCAGCACCATGTTGAATGTAGAAAAAAAAATATTTTTATATTTCTGCTTGTGTTTCCAATTCATAAAATAAGCCCCTCCAGGGATAAAAGATAGGCCATAGGCACTAGGGTTAGGTTAGTTGGGGTTGTCTATCCTGTGCTATGGGGGCTTGCACCTTCTGGGGAACATTGTTAGGTTACTTCAGGGTTAGCTCAGCCTTCAGGACTTCTGTCTCATAGGCCAACTTTGCTTTCAGTTTTCATGCCTTCTATTATTATTTTTATCATTTCTTCCTCTTTCTTCTTAACTTACTGTTTTTATGTGCAGGGAATTGTGTGTGAGAACATACCTGTGCATATATTCCATGTTTTCTAAAGTCCATACAAAATGGTCCATTCTTTTTGCTCTCTCAAGACTACATTTTATGTCGCTAGGAAGCTTTAAACTAACTAATAATAATCTAATCTAACCATGAAAATAAGGACTTCCCTGTTGCATACCTAGTAATGTTCAGGCTCTGCTTCTGATTATTTATTGTAAATGCTCCAAAAGTTTGTAAGTATTCAGTTTCATTGATGAGCTTCTTACTATAACTTAGGTCTTTCTAGTTTATAAATTAAACTATTATAGGTGACTATGCACCAGAGTTGGCAGGCGTACTTGTATAAGTTTGTTCTGGCTTATTCAGCTGGCTTATCTCTCCTCTCATGCACTGAGAGGGTAAAATGGTTCTGAATAACCTTGATTCATTCGGTGCCTGTAATATTACTTCACTCTGTTTCCCTGTGCTTGGACTCTTACTTGACTCAGTGCTAGGTTCAATGTGGCGCAACTTTATCAGACGGTATGGATATAAGTAATGTAAGTGTTACTTATTTTGTGTTTTAAACTGCTTGTTTAAACTCTGTGCTTGCTACAGCATTACTTTCATGACCGACAGTTTGAGGACCGCACCAATCCAATGGACCGACATGTGATGCGCATGGCAGACTCGTGTGGTATAGTTGGTGCCCCAATGGCTGCCCAGCTGTTTGGCAACGCTGCCAAAGACCATATGAAGCGGTACGGCACCACACCGCAGCACCTCGCTAAAATTGCTTTCAAGAACCACAAGCACAGCGTCAACAACCCGTGAGTGGATGACTGCATAGTTAGGGGCTATGTGTGTGTTTGGCTGGCTTCTTGTTGGAAATTTGCTTTGTGAGTTGAAGTGAGGATTGAATTTTTAACTCAGATGACCTTAAGGTTATGTTATTCTCTGCTTAAAGCTTGTGCATGAATTTTATGAGAGTATTTATGAGCAGTTTCTATTTAGAGTACAGAGGCTTAGTTCAAGAATTTCATTTGATGACCCCCGTGTTATATCAATGGATTTCATTGGCTCCAGGGGATGCTTTGTCTAACACCAAATCACCTTCTAATTATGTATGTTTTTCTGCTTTTCTGTGGATTTTATTTTCTAGTCATTAATAAAAAGTAGCTAATTGATTGCCCATGTGTATGAATAGAGTATTTCTTTTATTTTGTTTTGTGTGAAGATCACTTGCATTATGTAATGAAGCATAAAGCATGGATCAGATGCTAGTTCAGTTCAACTAAGAAATGTTTGATTATTCAGGCTCCTTGGGTGAATTTATTAACAAGGAAAAATTTTGTTGCTCGTTCATGCCATCTATTGCCCAGAAATATTCCCTAGCCTAGCGTTCTTGATGTTTGATGTCTGCCATGTAGAAGACCTTTCGGGCCAGTCCATTGGTCCTCTATGGCATGCTACTAGATTACTATGGCATGCGTCGCAGCACCAACATCCATATCCTGTTGTGCCAGGTACTCGCAGTTCCAAACGGAGTACACTCTGGAGGACATCGAGAAGTCTACTCAGGTGTTCGATCCATTGAGCAAGTTACAGTGCTGCCCTACTAGCGACGGTGGCGCTGCAGCAGTGCTAGCGTCTGAGGACTTTGTGAGGCAGCATAACCTGCAGGAGCAGGCGGTCGAGATTGTGGGCATGGAGATGGCCACGGACACCCCCTCTACTTTTGAGGGAGACATGATGAGGCTGGTGAGGGGCGCGCCATAGTCACACTGAGTTTATTAATTAGCTGGGCTTTATTTATACCGAAGGTTTAATATGCCAGTGAGTAAATATAAAACTGTCTAGGCAACAAGCTCTCCAATTTAATCTATACTCTTATAAGAGTTTTAGTCTATGTATCAGTCTGTCTGTCCGTATGTCTGTCCATCATACCCTTCAGTATTACATAGGAGAAAATTCAATTCCAGTTCAGTTAGTGTAGTCTATTTCTCGAATTTTTTCAATGTTTTTTTATAATGTACAGAAAATAAAGGAAAATGACAATTTGACTAATCTGTTACACCATTTCATTATTGTCTTTACTGAGCGATGAAGAATGAAACATTTAAAATAAAAAGTGCTTGAAAATGGTGCATCAGTAGTCATAATACCTTCTGCTAAATTTGTGAGGAATTTCATATGATTATTGCCAATTTATAATTGTATCGAGCCCATGATGCAGGCACACCAGTAATGTAGAATCTCTACGTATCATGAAGCAGCAGCAATTGCTAAACATATTTTTTTTAACATGCCTGAACGAAAATGGAACTACCCACCATCAATTATTAGACATGATCAGCGAAATACTTTTGCTCAACCTAAGTCCAAAAACTACTCTTTTAGTATTAGAACTTGAAACATCGCACAAAGCTGTTTCTAATTTCCAGTCATTTCAACGGCGTACCCCTAGCACTGCACACTTCCCTAGCACTGCACACTTCCCTAGCACTGCACACTTCCCTAGCACTGCACACTTCCCTAGCACTGCACACTTCCCTAGCACTGCACACNCTCCTAGCACTGCACACGCTCCTAGCACTGCACACGCTCCTAGCACTGCACACGCTCCTAGCACTGCACACGCTCCTAGCACTGCACACGCTCCTAGCACTGCACACGCTCCTAGCACTGCACACGCTCCTAGCACTGCACACGCTCCTAGCACTGCACACGCTCCTAGCACTGCACACACCCCTAGCGCTGGACACACCCCTAGTTTGTAGCCAGAATCAAAGCTCGGCCATGAACTCCCTGCCGCACTGCAGGTGGGGTACGACATGACCAAGGCTGCAGCACAGCGCCTCTACGAGAGGACCGGGCTGGGGCCCCAGGACGTGCAGGTAGTCGAGCTGCACGACTGCTTCAGTGCCAATGAACTCATCACCTATGAGGCGCTAGGTCAGTCGTTGTCGTGTGGGGTGCTTCATTGGTCGCTGTGGTGATGGTCAGCACTTCCAACGCTAACGGAAGAATGATACGCTATGAGCGTTGTCATTTCCAGCCTGAAATTTACCAGTGATGGTGTTCTTATGGCTCTCCATGAGGTTTGTCTGAATAGTTCGCATTTACATCACTAATTATTTCACTCATGACGGTCATATGTTTGATCAAATAAATGAGGTATGAATAACATTTAGCGTTCTAAATTGATGCCAGTGCTGAATTACTTCCCTCTATTGTTATTTTAGTGTAAAGTTAACTCGTAAAATATAACGCCACGGCAGATAACGCGAAGTTATATGGGCTATGTGCTAAACGCCAGACACAACGCCAGCGTGGCTCTGTAGTAACGACTTGGTGTGTTTGTTATTCCAGATAGAATCGAATAAATTTCTTCTGAGTAAACGAACTCTTACTGAGTAGAAGAACATGGTTTTTAATATACCATATGTTTCCGTTCGTCCTCTAAGAGCTTGAATGGTTTGACGGAGTGTGCGCGGCTACAGTGTTGCCATATGTTACGCTCCTTGTGCCGCATGACATTTCATGTTTGCGTCGCCACGCGCCAGGTTTGTGTAAGGAGGGCGAGGCTGGCCGCTTCATAGACGCCGGTGACAACACCTACGGCGGCAGGGTGGTTGTCAACCCGTCAGGAGGCCTCATCTCCAAAGGGCATCCCCTCGGGGCCACAGGTGAGGGGGACGGGGGTGACCCTCAGTGATATCCTCAATTTAACAGTTAAATTCATAAACTACATTAACATGACTTGTCTAATGTATTTTTTAGGCGATTACGATTGAAATTTCACGTGCGAGACATATACTCGCTATCTAAGTAAGCGAATATTTTTATGGGTGGATAAAAATATTCATTGACAACTGAACTTAGTAACACTCGCATCCTCGACAGTGATTGCTGTGCTGATTGCGACAGTGTTATTAAATGTTTCACTCTAACTGTTACAAGTAAGCAGTTCAATCTCTTAGTTGTAATTGTCTGCTCGAACAGAATTTAGAGTGTAATTTAAAACAGCTCTCTTCTGCTGATGTGAGGACAACTCAATTTGCTAAGAAATTACGCCTTATTGGTCTGTTGTAGACGTGTGTTTGTGTTCTCTCATTGGAAATAATATTTATGCTCCGTCTTCTACAGTCAAAACTAATTCTGTTTGCGTTCAGTAATAATTCATTTAAAATATTTAATATCTTGGTGTATGAAATAAACTGGTTTTGAGTTTTACGGTCCTTGGTATATGCGTGCAAGAATTTTATGGAAATGAACTATGTCAGAAAAATAGTTCTCGTACATCATGTATACACTCACAGATAAACATGACAGTAGAACTAACAACACTCAAATCACATGTCGTAGAAATATCGACCGGGCTCATTCACTCATTCCAGCGAGTCCATCTAACTCATTTGAAAGACAATAAGTGTGGATAGTGAGCAATATTTCTGTAATTTATGATTGGCTAAAATTACGGACATCCGGGATCCGTTTTGTGGCTTAGAATTTTAAAAATTCCTTCTGGGTTATTCAGTTTGTTATCGAATGTTACGCACTCTGAAGCAGAGTGCGTTTCCATAGGGGCATATTTTCGAAAATGTACGACCCAGTTCCTGGATTGACAGATGTCAAATGAGCTCATAACAAAATTTCAGCCGCTGGCCATATCATGCGCAGGATGCTTGTTATTCACTCACCGTTCCTATGTTGCCTCACTTACCCCAGCCCGAGCCGTCCAAGTTGCTCGGGCCGTCCAAGTTGCTCCAATGTGTCGCGTCACACATTGGAATAGCCTCACTGACAGGGACAAATGGGTGTGAGAGATAAACCTATATCCAGTCTAACCTTTTCGCTATGGCATCTATAATTGTGTATCATTTTGGAAACCCAGGCATTTTTATCATTTTTGTATGTGTATCGGTGCAGCGTTGAAAAAGTTAGTCGTTAGCTGTACAACTGTTCTTCCTTCAGCTCTATTCTTTTTTAACTTGCTAGTGCGACTTCTTTGTTAGAACGTGTACAGTGCGTGCTGTGATGCCGAGAAATATCATGGTGGGACTGTGTTACGCTCATATCTATACTGCATCTCAATGAGTGATATCCCAGTTTAGCAGTTAAATTCAGTTCCAATGAACTCTTAACGACTTAACATGTGAATGAAAAATTCCTTCGATACTTTACACACTTGAGTAACTAAGCTCTTATTGATATCAAGCTTTAGGATCAGTAATTGTCAAGTTAAAATATTTTGACTTTATATCACAATTTCATCAAGTGCTGTGAGTACGGGGACGACTTTCTCTGCTCTTTGTTTGGGATGCTCTGACCATTAAAAGTTTCTGAAATGATCACACGTGTGTGTTTGTATCAGCTCGTTTTGTTCTAATTTTACATCGTCTTCTTGCAAGTCTTGGCCTCCTGGGCTGGCCGGCCGCGATAATTTATATTCGTTTTTGTAAGTAATAGACTTTTTTGTACTGTATAGTTGACTGAAGAAAGTAATATTGTCAGCTTTCCCTTGATTTTAGTGCGGATATCCGTGTCATTTTTGCCATTCAAGCTGAAGGTCCAACATGAGTGTTCCGTGCAACCAACTTTCAAATCGCGGAATGATATTAGCTACTGGCTATAGCCAATGATGAACTTTTTTATAAGTAAGAAATCGCATCGGTTGAGTAGAGATTAAGCCGTGCACATGGTCTCTAGCTAAATATATAACGTTTACAAATCTTTTGATTTGAACTAAATATCTGAGTGTCAGGCTGAGAACCTGCCAAAGATAGTACATGGGATAATCATACATTATCTTTCGTTCCGGGTTTGACATGTTTTAAACAACACTAGTTTATTTTTCTACAAGTCTTGAAGTATTTGTGTAGAGAATACACATTGATATTGCGTAAAATTTTGTGGTCCAACGTGACTTTCCATTTATGGTATTCTTGGTTCTTTCTTCTATGTTTGAACTCTGTATTAGCGTAAATAACACTAGTGTCACGGAAAAGAAAACAATATATATTATAAAATTTATTTAAGACTTTAAATTTATATTTAGATCAACTGCTGTACGGAAATTGTTCGGTTTCGTAGAAGCAATAGCAGAATGGTCGGACATTTGCTTTGAAGTAAGTTTTGAAAATGAAGTTTGTTAAATTGTTCCCATGAGTTTTTATGTGTCAGTTCAGTGTGTTTTCTTGTAATTCCATTTTGCGAATTTAACGTAGTAGAATTGTGCGGCATGTTTTAATGTTCCTCATAAAAACGTAAATTGGATCAAAGCGTAATGGGTATTTCTATTACAATGTCTATTATAAATTTAAAGCAGTACAGTATTTTCTTTTCTTATTTAACTTTTTTCCGTTGGAGCATGCACTATTTTATTTCAAAAAGTACTCGTCATTTATTATAATACGCTGATATGCCGTGCACGTTTTACATTTTGAATAACTTGATTTTAGTCAAAATGTTTGTGATTAAAAATTAAATGAAAGATATCCTACTGAGGAGCATCGTCTAAAGTTGATTCTTAGTTGTACGTCTGGTTGTTCTCTGTTTCGCATGTGAGAAGTTTCGACTTCCTGAAAATGTGTTAAGTAAAATAATTGGAACGCAAGTTTTGTTGTTTCGTCGATCTGGAGTATTGTTTACTAACGCGAAAATTGCAGTGTCGTGTCAGTCGTTTAGTAAGTAAAAACACTGTGAAAAAAACGTCATAAGGTTGACACTTGAGATATGTAAAGGTGTTTATATATACGGTTTATGCAGCAATATGTATGAATTATGTAAACTTGCCTTCATTTATGTAAGATATAATTTAGCCGATGGATAGCGATATTAATATTGTTTTATTTAGTTAATTTAAAACTACTGTGTTTAGAGGGATAAGATTTTTGCATCTGTATAATGGCTGGTATTTGTATAGACCAATTTGTTGATCATAGTAGGTAGACCATAAAAATGCTAGATATTATTGTATTTTATATACAGTTCATCCATGACATAACGTTACCTTATTGGGTTTCTGCATAGAGTATTGAATTCTTTGTACAGTTTCATTGTTTTTTGGTTTTGGATAAAGTTTTATTGTCATGGCAGTGAAAACCTAATTTCCAAAGATTTCAAAGCGTAAAAAAGTTTTATAGAAAGATATTCAAACTTGCATCTTCTTTTACGTTCATCCTTTTTCTCATCAAGTGTTTGGTTATCTAGGGTATGTTAGGTTAGGATAAATTAGTTAATTTAGGTTAGAATTTGGTAGATTAATTGAGTAAACTTGATGTTGCATAACCTGCATATAACAGTATTAGACTGTATGAATTTAGTCCAATTGATATTTACTTAGCTGCGCCTGCAATCAACTGCGTAGGGTGTCCTATGTATTATACAGCCATCATCAAGTCCATTTGGTCTCACTGAATAGAAATTTTTTTGGTTAATTTTTACATTAGGACTTCTAGGACAGAAATGTATTGGATGTAACTTACCTAATGTATATTAACCTGTTATCATTATGAGCTTAAAACCTTATGCAAATAAATACATTTTAAGATAATGATATAGCAAGTCTCGTCTTCTGAAATTGTGATCCTATTTTTTGTATGAAAAGAACTTTTTAAAACCTAACTTAACCTTTCCTAACCTAATTTAATATTAATTTAATCTAACTTGACCTAATCTAACCTACTTTAGCCTACTCTAACCTAATCTAACCTACTCTAACCTAATCTAATTTAACCTAACTGAATCTAATCTACCTCAACATAACCTAATCTAACCTAACTTTACCTAATCTAACTCAACATAACCTAACCTAACCTAATCTTGATCAACCTAATTAACTTTTGCTCATTACGTATGAGAATGCAAGAAGTACTGAGGTGTTGCCAAAATTTTTGTGTTGGGATCTTAGAGTAAAAATTAACTTTTTCTTTACATGACTGGACAATTCTTCTATTTTTATCCAAAAACTATCTACAGAAGTTAAATTATAAGTTGCTATGATTATTATCAACTGCTGGTAGGCTTCAGTGTACAAAAGAATGTGCAAGTAGGAAAATTTTTATCAAGAGCTGGGATGGGGACAGCAAAAATTCAGATTGGATTAGGAAACTGCAGATTGTGTATGTACCTTTAAAAAAATTTAAATTAATCAATTTGCATTATTGAATGCTGTAATTTTTTGCGTTAAACGTGTCAAAACACAAAAAAATTATTGCTGGACTGAACCTGCTATACGCTTCTAATTAGATTATTTCAATTATTCATAAACGTATTGCATTGTCACAAAAAGTAACCCAAAGAATGCAGAAAAAAATTTGAGCTCAACCTCCTTGTGAATACCAATGGGTGACTAAGCTGCTGTGCACTGTATACCTGTCAATGCATGCAAACCTACAAACACCAGGTTAAGAGTAATGGAGTGCAAATGTTATCACAAATGTGAAGAAGTAGAGACTTGCTGTCATAATTCTGTACACATTCATAGAATTCTGTACACATTTGTCTTTTTTAAACACTTTGAAAACATTTTTTGGGTATTTTACCCACAATCCATAGTGTCTCCTTAAATTTATATTCAAAGTTGTACTATTTTTGTTAGAATGCGAAATGACCAATGGGAATAAAATCTCCTATGTATTTTATGCGGTATAGTATCCATTTTTTATGTCATTGCCTAAGTTTAATATTATTGCCTTACTCTTGACAGTGACAGTGAAGGTCTAAGTTAGTTTTTAAGATCCAACTTTGTTTTAAAGTTATTTCAATGTCTCATTTACTCTTCAGAATATGCATTGTAGAATATGTAAACTAAAATAAGTGGACAATCATAAAATTGCAACTTTGATCAGAAAAATAATTTTTTCCTTATTTAACACTAGTGCATAAGAATACATGTAAGACAAGTAAAATATTATTTATTAGCTGTCAAGCTCTGTTTTATAGGGCAGAGGGACAGTGTTTTGAAATATACACTTGAAGAAGTATTATATTTATAATTTCTTATGGAAGCATTTCTGAGGTAGCTTTGCATAACAAAATATCTTCGTATCATTTCACACAAGAACCTCTCAGTTGATTGAAAAAATTCTAATGTGATTGCATTAGGGTTATGCTCAATGCATGATAATTTGAATGGGACTAGTAGAAATGGCATGCTGAGAATAATTGCATTTCTTTTTTTTCTTTTTTTTTTAAACCATGCATTCCAGAATAGGAGAATTCTATATTCAAGAATAAAAAAAATGCAAATGAAATCCATGTGCTTATTTTATGAAATTATAAATTTATGAGTCTCATTTTCATTTTGAACTATATTAAAGCTGCATAGGGTTTTTTATTTATCCTGTATTTTGCAGTTTCATTAATCTTCTCTGTGACAAGTGCCATTTAAGCTGCAGCATATGTTTGATGCCCTGAAAGAAGATATAATTTTAGTAGTTGAGTGCACATCAAAAGGGTCACATTTTTGTGCCTAATAAATGGCTCATTTGCTCCAAGTTGCATTGCTCATTTGAGATGAAAAGGACTGCAATTAACTGTTGATAGTAATTTCTGGGGATTTACCTGAGCATTTCTTTAAAATCTTACTATAAATTAAGAAAACCCATATCAGGCTAAAATTAAAATTTGCTCATGAGGCTGTTTCTGTAAGTTTCAAAGCTTATTCCCTTGTGTTGTGCCCCTCAGGGAGCAAAGGACAAGCAGTAGGGTTAGGTTAGTTAAGTTTGTCTATCCTAGGCCATGGGGACTGGTGACCCTAGGGGAGCACTGTTAGGTTACCTCAGTTATAGACAGGCCTTTGGAGCTTTTATCTTTCATGCCCGTTTTGCTTCTTTCAATTTTCATAACTTCTTCATTCTTTTTTCTTTGTCTTTTCTTCCTTTTCCTTCTGCATGGGAACACTTGTGTATAGATTCCATATTTTCTATATTACATACTAGATGGTCCCTTGTTCTCTTTGTATCACATTTGATATGGATCAGGAGTTAAACTAACCAAAATTATAATTCCTTTTATTGCATCATCAATTTATCAATGTAGTGGTAATTGTTAAAATTATAAATTCTTTTGGATGTTCCAGGTCTTGCTCAGTGCTGCGAGTTGACCTGGCAGCTGCGAGGTGAAGCTGGTAAGCGCCAGGTTGAGAACGTGAAGGTTGCTTTGCAGCACAACCTTGGTTTGGGAGGAGCTGTGGTTGTTGCACTCTACAAAATGCCTGCTCTGAATAGAGATCAGTAAGTAGTGTTAAAACTGCATTAAATTTACTTTTATAGTGCATTCTAATTTCTGGTTTCCATAGGATTCAATGCTGCTTGGTCTGTACCTTTATTTTCAATTAAATGCTGATGAACTTTAACTGTTGAAGGCAGTCAAAACCTGAAAATTGCTGTCAGCTCAAACTTGCCATCACAAGTATTTCATTGTGAACCAGAGTAAATTTATTCTCACTTTCTATTCAAAATTAAATCTCATTTTATTTTATTTCATTACAATAATATTAAAGCTTGGAATTCATTGTCATCTACCATTTGGGTGAGATGTCCTCATGAAACTTTCAGAGAAAATATTGAATTCTATTCTGTATCCAGATATTGATGAAGGTAAATGGTTAATGGCAGCTAATATCCTAATAGAGTAGTGAAAAACCTCTCACATTGTTTGTGATTACATGTATGTTTTAGAATGTACAGCTTTGCATTCACTAGACATAATGAAATGTTTCTTTCGATCATATTCAATAAAGTTTAGTAAGTTAAATTCTTGATCAATGCTGTGTACATTAAAGATAAGTGCTTTAGATTGTATTGATATACACCTTCAAATACATGTATGCTCTAGAAGTATGCTTCAAATAAATGTCTGCTCCATGACGTACTTGTGAGCTCCATCATGTACTGGTTAGCATGATGGCATTGCATCCCAGACGGGACATTCAGGGTTCAATCCCTGCCAAGGCAAGGCATTTCATGTAATCAGGGAGTACTTCCTTTGGGAAAGGAAGCTTAAAACACACATTCCTTGCATCCCTCACCATGCCAGTAGTTGTAAGGCATTGAAAACCCAACAGTAAAAGGTGTTGGAATTAATAAAAATTCTTATCTAGATTACAGTTTTTACAGGAAATCCTAGAAGTTGTAAAACCTATTTGGGCCCATAGTAGCTATAATCAAAAATGTCTTGAAATAGTTAAAAAAAATTATCTTATTTTTAACTGATATATCTAACAAGTCTAGTAATAAATTGTTCAAAGTGGTTTGAATTTTTTTTAGTATTTTTAATTTAATGTCTCATACTTCATTGAAATTTAAATTCAAGTGCTTCATTTAACTGGATCATATCCTTTTTGAACATGTGTTGATATTAGAAAGTGTTTATGCATTTGTTACCTTAGGCTAGAGCTGAGCAAGATCTCAAGATTTCATTTAGATTCAACTTAACTATGAGATCAGTAGCCTCTTGAGACGCATTTTGAATCAGTACCTGCAAGACTGTATCCTGTGTAAGATCATCTCTGTAAGTTACCTTTTAAATGAGACTACCCTGCAGAAAAATTAGCTTTTTTGCAATATGTTCTGAAGTTCTAGAAATGAGCTTTACAGCTCAAAAAATGAGTTTTACAGGTCAAAAAATGAGCTCTTCTATTAAAAAAATGTCCTGAGCACCATTTAAGAGGCATGGAATAGGCAATAGGATTAGGTTAGGTAAATTTGTCTACTCTATGCTATGGGAACTGGCATCTCCAGAGGGACACTGTTAAGTAACCTCAGCTATAGATAGGCCTTCAGAACTTCTATCTTTGCTTTTTTCAATTTTCTTACCACCTTTGCATATCTTTTCTGTATCTTTTCTTCCTTTTCCTTAACTTGCTTTTCCTGTGCTCAGGGAATCCTGTTTGGGCTTAGAGTCCACATTTTCAAGTCCATACTGAATGGTCCCTTTTTTTATTTTCTTTGGATCACATTTCATGTGCATTAGGGCTTAAAATTAACTAATAAGCTAATATTCTCTGCAATTAAATAAATGTTCCGAAGCTGAAGTAATGTGCTGTGAATGTAAAAAAATGTACCTAGAGTAATGGGCATAGTTCCATAGTAAAAAAAATCTGATGTTGAAATGAAGGAATATGCAAACATGCAATGCAGTTGAGGAAAGTATGACAGATAAGATAATGTGTCCTGCTCAAGGTTAAGGTGATCAATTGGCTGGTCAAGAAAGTTTTTTTTATTTGGCTAAAATATGTACTCTTCTGTTCAAGATATATCATTTGTGGCACACCTGACTTTGCTTTGTAGATTGCTTGATTCCATTAGTTATTCTGCCAGGGCTTATGAATTTTGGATTCAAATTAGTTACTTCTCTAAGATGGTATCATTTCTGCTGTTAGTTCTAGTGTATTAGAATTTTTACTCAAGTGGATATTCTAGTATACTTTGTGATGATGGTTGTGTGCACCCTTCAGTAGGAAAACACCATACATAAGATGCAGGTGCTCTCATTATCTTGATGTGAGACTACTGATAAGGTGGAGGAGATATTGATGAGGTGATATGCTACTCTGCAGTGGACGTTGATCTTGTGTAGCCATACGCCGGCAAACATGGGGGCTGTGGAGTGAGTTAGTTTTTCTTTTTCATAATATCGATTTTGAATGAATTTTCTCTGCTGACATTTTTAGCTAATTTAGTAAATGACTAATTTTATTTGAATATGATGTCAATGCTGCCTGGCAGTTGGTTCGGAAAGGGTACTTTGCCACTGTGAGCATTTTTGGCATGATTTATTAGGAGTTCCTGATATATTCATTTTTGTAGATTATGATTACAGTGAACAGCTTTTATTGACTTGCATATGCAGACTTTTTTATGTTAGCACTGTGCATTGGACTTGACGCTGCAGTTTTACATTCACACCAATGGTTCTGTTTTGACTTGTGTGAATTTAAAACTGTAGTATCAAGTAATTTTAATGTTAATTTTAATTTTAGTAATAAAGCCCAAGCCAAGGGGCTCACATTTTTATGTGTAGTGAGTGAGAGGAAGGAAGAAAGGAAGGTTGCAGATTTGGAACTTTCACGCCTACAATTAACTGTTGATTGTAGCTTCTTGGGACTCACGGGCTAATTTCTTTTAGATTTACCGTGAACAAAAAATTAATTAAGCTCATATTACACCATCCATGACAGTTTTCTTTAATGGTACAAGGCTGTGATTTGTGTAATTCAGCTTTGTTTTCTGCAAGAAGTAATTTAACCTTCGATTATGGCGCTACTTTGTCTTGTTGTGTTGCTGCTGAAAAAGAACGACTTTATATGTGCAGAGATCTGAATTTGGTTGAGACTCTTCATTAAGGCTCCTCACACCATGTTGCAGGAATGGTGGTGCCGACTTCAGTTCAGTGGAGGAGGTGTTCGAAGTGATAGAGGCGGCGCTGCAGCGGGACGGCAAGGACCTCGTCAAGAAGGTGCGTCCACTTCAGCTCGTGATTTCTCCATCTGATCTTTCTCTTTTCGTTGTGTTTCTTTTGTTTGGCCAATATTATCATAATGGTAATTCCTATATAGCCAGCGCATTCGTTGCCGTACGTCAACTATGTCGAGTTAGTTACTTAATACTTGCCTATAAGAACTTTTCATTATGAAGTGAAAAACTTGTTCAGCATACATTCAAACTTTGGATGTGTCATATTGGGAGTACAGTGTATCGAAATCATTCATGGTTCTGTATTTTCTTGTATGCTCTTGAGCTCTCTTATTGTTGATTCTTTTTTATTTAGAAGCTGCTTTGATCACAGCACTTCTCTTTGTGTATTGAAGGCTGAGAGTGTGTGTGTCCACGGCAGCTAGATTAGTTTGTGTGGCGGGTGCTGAGAGCACGAGAGCAATGAGCTGTCCATACAGCTGTGTTCTTTGGCACCACGTGCCTCGGTTTTGTGCCCTGCAACCCCTCTAGGGGTGTGGGATAGGCCATAGGCGATATAGTTAGGTTTGTTCGTGCTATGGGGACTGATGCCTTCCCATGGAACACTGTTAGGTTACCTCAGCTCTGGCTAGGCCTTCATGACTTCTTTCGTGCCCGCTTCTTTCCATTTTCATGCCTTCTGTACTAATTGTTCTTCAGCTTTTCTTCCTTTCCTTTTCTTTCTTAACTTGCTGTTTCCATGCGCAGGGAATCCTGTGTGGGAACACCAAAAAAAATAATAATTTTGGCTTTTTAGGTTTTTGTTTCCCTTTCAAATTCTTTTCCTCTTCATTTCCTATATTCATTTTGTGTCTGCGGGTCGTCATTAAAAATAAAATATCCTCTGGTAGAAACATCGCAATTTGATTTACCAGTGAATTTTAAAAGACGACTGTGGATTCTACACTTTCTCCTCACTCTAGACTAAGTTTTATCACACACAAAACGAGTTGTCTTATGGACACAAAAACCCTGACTGTTTTTGTGGCTGTGGGTCAACTGTTCCCGACCAGAGGGAGTGTTTTTACGCGTAGGCAATTAAGCTGGATAAGTTTTGGTAAACATGCTGTGTAATAGTCTGGGGACCCTTTCTTGCATACCTGAATACTTAACACGTTTTTAGGGGCCTAACACCTACATTTTTGTGCGCCTACTAACAGTTTATTTTATCGTTTCTTCCTCCAGTTATGTTTACTGCTGTCTCATAGGCATCTTCACTGTCAGAATTTTATTTTCCCGGCCATATTTACCGTCCTTATTTTGATGTAAATATTTCAATGTGTTTTATTTTTTGAAGGCTCGCGGGGTCTTCAACTTCGTGGTGACGAAGCCCGGCGGTGAGCAAGTGTCGTGGATCGTAGACGCCAAGAACGGGTCCGGCAGCGTGACCAAGGGCGGCAAAGGTGAAGCGCGTTGTCGGTGCCGATGCATCCTGTAGACTTGGAATTCTTAGGGTGGGGGCAACTGTGGTCATTTCTAGAGGCGCTGCTTAATTAGATGTCTATGGTCATCCTTAGGCTTAGAGACATGCAGAAGTAGCTGTGACTCATTCTCTCGCGGTCTCAACAGCCACGCCTTTTTGCTTGTTTTTTTGAATACATTCCGTCTGGGGGATGAGGACTGCCTAGGAGACCTGAGTCCCCTCAAGAGGCATAGGATAAGCATTAGGGTTAGATTAGTTAGTTTGCTTATCTCATCTATGGAGACTGACGTCCACAGGGGACACTCATAGGTCATCTCAGCTGTACATAGGTAGGCCTATGGGACTTTGTCTTACGTGCCCATTTTACTTCTTTCTGTTTTCATACTTTTTTCGCTGAATTTTTTTTTTATATATTCTTCCTCTTTCTTATTAACTAGCTGCTTCTATACGCCGGGAATTCTGTGTGGAAACATCCAATGCATAGATTCCACGTACTCTTTAGTCCATACTAAATGGCCTTCTTTTCACTTTCTCGAGATCGCATTTGATGTGGCTAGGTAGCCTTAAATCAATTAAGTAATAATAAACCTGAGTGCGTTAAGAATGAGGTATGACGGTATTAGTTAGTAGACTCAAGACAGCCAAGTAGACTTGATGGATTGCGAGACCGAAAGAAACTGCTTCAAAATAATGCTGGTATTTGCTTAAACTTCTATGCGCGATGCAAAAGCTTTTTGTTCAATTTGATTTTACACGTAAAGTTGGGGATGCAACTGTAATGAGTTTCTTAGACAAGGAAAACAGTAGCGTATCAGGTCAAATGATATTAAAATTTACTGAAAAGTGTTCTCTCCTAGTGATTTATGAGAGCAGCCTTTACTCGCAAAGTAGATCTAGGCCAAGGTAATTGCTTTTTTGAATACGAGTGTTCTCAACCGCTGGGCGAAGGAAAGTTCCATGTTTTGCGTGTTCGTATGCTCGACACTATCCCTTTTCATTGTTTTCTTACGTCGTAAGATAGATGTAACTATGTGATCATTGTCCGAAATATCAAACGTTGAGGTCAGTTTCGGTGAATTGAAATCTGATCTAAGTGGTATGCAGTATAGGTTAATGAATCTATGATTTCTGCTTTCACGCGTGTCCTAGTTCAGCTTAGCTACATTTATTGCAAGTTTAAATTACTGTTATTTTTGTTATTATTATTATTATCCGCATTGTTATTATTATTTATTTATATATTAATACGCTTGTAACTATCTGTGTCACACTTTGCAGT
>VOMN01042589.1:0-27360 GCA_014899125.1 Orchestia grillus
TTCGCCAGGTTAGGTTATGTTAGACGACCTCGTGTACCACATGTGGTCCACGTGGCGGTCAACGTGTTAAAGAGCTTGTACCAGTTTTTGTCTCCCATATTTACGCTCAAAAGGAAGATCGTTTTGACATTCTGCACTGAGTGAGTTATTGCGTATAAGATTTTAGCGTTTTTAGAAATCGCGTCAAAAGTTGTTCTTTGAAGGAGTGTTTTGTACCACTCCGAGATGTCCTTCATTGGCCTCGTAGAAAATAAGATGAATTCCAATCACACCAACACATTTACATAGCATCGTGACTCAATAGCAGCGTGCTCACCTGTGGTTTGAAGATCCCGTGTTCGACTCCTGGCGTAGCGCGCTGGTTTTTGCGGGGTGCTCTCCCTGAGGAAGTGAGTCTAGAGGTGAAAGTCCTCTAGCAAATGGAGTGTACAAATTAATCCTGACTCGAGTGGGAGCAAAGGCGCTGGCATCTTGTCGCAGAGGTGCAAAATTTCTTTATTACTGAAAAATTTATTCACTACGTAATTTACATCGCAAAATTGCAATATTATCTATTACAGCTTAGTGTATTGTATAGTCTATGGTTCACTTTCCTAATGTGCGAGATAGAGTGAGCCAAAAAATTTGACTAAAAAAATAGTGTTTCGCTATCTTTTCGTTCTCCAATTCGGGCATTTCATTCGTACCTAATATCCTATGTCGTGACCATTTTCCAAATATCTTTACAACCTTAATTAATTCCAACACGTTCTACCGTTGGGTTTTCAATGCCTTACAACCACTGGCGTGGTGAGGGATGTAAGGAATGTGGGGTTTAACTTTCTTTTCCAAGGGAAGTATTCCCCGGTAACGTGAAAATGCCTCGCCTGAGCCGAGATTTGAACCTAAGTCCTCTCGGTTACGAGGCCATCACGCTACCAGTACGCCATGGAGCCCACTAAGAGCGAACAATGCGTCGTGTCCTTGTTCAGTTCTTAATATCCCATTTAAAGGGCCGATGGGAGACGCGTCCATCCGTAGCGAGAATGTTACTTCATCACAAGGCTCAAGCGAGTGTGTGTTTGCAGAGAGGAAAATTTGCATAGTTTTAACGAAGCAGGATCTCGGGATCACTGATCCTCGCAAGACATCGAGCAGTCGGGAGCTAAATGCAGTTCTCATCAGCGCCGACATGCCTCGAGCATAAACTTCTTAAGGAGTAAAGTTGAATCTCGGGGCGAAAGAATCAGGTGGAAACTTCTTCAACTGACGTGTCTGTGATACTCATTCACGCAACGCTTGGGCTCTCATATAAACTTACTCAAACTTATAAGATCCGATTTGTTTTTATAAAATATCACAGCCGGATACGAGTTCTATGCTACACTTTCCCGCTACGAGATCTATTCGAGAAATTTTATTAAAATAGTACAGCTTTACGTAAATCTTGAATATTCTTGAAAAGTATCTTTCACATGTCTCTTCTGCTGCAGAATCGGTGAAATTATGGTAGTCCTTTCCCGTTTTCATTTGCTCGCCTGCTGTTGGAGTTGAGCATCCATGCTAAGCGTCCACGTACATGTCCGCGTCAGTCTAATTAAAGGGAGGTTAGCGCTGTTCAGCTGTGTCCCAACTATTCAATTGACATCCTTGTCCAAGTTTGATGAGAGATCGATTGCTTGCTGGCTGTCTGCGCCTGTGTTGTTGGGACGAATTCTGCTCCTATACGATACCTAGTGAACTTGGTTCATTGTTGAGGAGTACTATGTAGTAGTGGTACAGTTTACGGAGCTACAGTGACTCGCATTATGTCGCTCCGAAAAAGAAGGGGCCATTTAGTATGGACTGTTGAAAACTGGGTTCTATACTCAAGGTGTGTTCCCACACAGGGTCCCTTGCGCATAGTAACATAAGAATGAAGATGAAGGAAAGACGAAGAAGAGATAATGAAGAAAGGGTGAAAATTGAAGGAAGTAAAGTAGGTTCGAAAGACAAAACCCGAAGGTCTATCGATAGCTGAGATAAGATGACAGTGCCCCCCGGTGGCGGGGGTAGGGGGGCGGAGGGTCAGCATACGATAAACAAACCCAACTTACATAACGCATAACTTTATTGCCTATCTTATGCCTACTGAGGGGAGTTCTAATTGATGAAATACTCTAAGCTAAGGGGCTGGTTTACAACTGCTTCTCGCTTCAATTAAAGGAACCTTTATTTATTCCAACACGCTTTACCATTGGGTTTTAAATGCCTTACAACTACTGGTGTGGTGGGGGATGTTAGGAATGTGTGGTTTAAACTTCCTTTTCCAAGGGAAGTACTCCGCAGTCGCGTGAAAAGCCTCACCTGAGCCGAGGCTCGAACCCTGGCCGTTTCGCCTGTGAGGCCATCACGCTCACCACTACACCATGAATTAAAACAGATTATACTGATTGGGCTTTCTAGCAAGAACATACGTTCATTTTATCAGTTAATTTGGAGAACATAGAACTAAATGCAATAATTAATTGCAAAATCGCGCAAGCTCTATGAAGCTGAAGCACGCTACTTTATAGAGTACTTTTATGTGGCAATGGAATCGAATAAGTCCTGTTCAAGGAAAATTTGCGCTGGTAAAGTGGTTCTTTCTAGCGTTCGTTAATTAACAGTAGACGGGTTAGCTGTGATTCTGAAGTTATAGCTCACAGTGGCTGATTGTAGTGACCAGAACCATAAGGTAGGTCGTGTTCCCTCCAAGAGCGTACAGACGTCTGGTTGTCGGCCCGTTCAGTTGTACGAGTCGATGGTCTTGAGGTGCAACACTCGCGGTCAGGTGAAATCTCGCAACAAAGTCATTTGCTCGTACGTACGCGATGTGGGCTTCATTTTATACTGGTACGCTGCGATTTCATAATTAAACTTATCGCGTAATTTAATTCGGGAATAACTTCGTACTATTTTTTTTGTGGTATGTGTAAGGGCCAATTCCTTGAAGATAATTTACTATTGAGTAGAAGTAGATCTCTCGTGAATGTAAAAATGTCTCCTTTAAAACGCGATTATTCAGGTAAGATCAGTCTTGGTGCACCAGTAGTTGTTCAAAAGCACTAGTCACTGCGATGATTAGAGGGCTCATGAATTACAAGGCAAACTTTTTTACGAGATAAATGTGCGTATTACTTATAGGGAGAGGCTGTCCGGTTCTCTCGCTCTCTGTGTTCTACTCTGAATATGTAAAACAGAATGTGCTCAACAGTACCTAACACTCTCAGTCCCCCTTTTGCTGCGTGTGACTGATCTCATCACTCCCACGTCATGTACGTGCCATTTCCATGACTGATCTCCAAAAGCATTAAACTCTACGCTCCCAAGCGATTAAACTTGGGTGGGCGTCTAGTGTTTTTTCTATGGACTGTTGGAACCAATGGTAGTGTCAATTTGATTGATTTGCGTATGCCTACATTTTAGTTATTTTGAAAATTATATTATCGATTTTTTCTTCTGATATTTTAAATTTTTGTATATTTATCACATACGTACATCGATTTTCAGCTTCTTTGGTCAAATTCAATTCGCGGTGTTTCTTCACTGAAAATAAAAACCGGTAAAAATTATTGTCACTTTTAATTACTAACACTACATTATATTATAAGTAAATGCGATAAGCTAAAAAAATTAAATACTTTTTACTTTATTGTTAACGTATTAAAGCTTTTTTTAGTTATATTCAAAGCATAAAATTGAATATAATTTTTTGCGTATGTACAGGTATATTTGTGGATATTTTCCAAATACGATTTTGAAGGACAATTTTCTTCTTAACATTAGCGATTAGTATACCTTGTTCATAGTATGATTGCTACCAATTAGGTACTGAAACAATGAATGATTGCTTCTAGCGAATCTTGCAGGTCGAAAGCTTCACAAGTCGGGTATTAGAGTACGACATATCAAATGCATATCTGCATGCAATCACGCTACATCTTGTCAGTCAGAACGAACTTTAACACAATTCTTATTGCATTACATCCACGTTAATAATATTATAATCAGCGTCTGTGGTCAGCTCAGTTCAAGTGAGAGTCTCTGGTTCTTAGGACCGTTCGAAACGTTAATGTTCTATCCCCTTGATGCGCCGACGCCGCATCATGGAAACTCCTTTCGAAATGGTCATGCGCTTTTGATTTCTTCTAGATTATCCGTAGATATTCTTATGAAAATCCTGGTCATAATACTGATTTAATATTTGTACATTATTCTTTTGAGGAATATGTTGATCTTAATACTCGTGTAATTAAATGGTTCTCCATGTATGTTCTGAAGAATTTACTGATCTTTATGGTGAACTAGACAACACGTGACCCATTGGGTCGAATAAAATTGATCTAAATCAAACCGTATCGGGAAATATATCCGATGCAGTAAAGTCTAAAATACAGGATTAAACGAACAGTATAAATTTCGAATATCTTAAAGCCGACAGACAAATCCTTCATTCCCGTATCCACTTTACTAACTTGCCCGATTTAAATTCCGCACTTCTATGCACGGTTTCAAGCAAGCAAGATGACCAGAGTTTTAGTATTGTAGGTTAAGATACGGAAACATTACCCATAAATGGGTAATATATATCAAACCCAGTGGATGTTTCCGAATCTTAACCTACGAGGTGGAATCTGGGCGTCCCTTATTCTAATAAAAAAGTTTTAGTATTATACTAGATAGATTGATGGATTTTCTGTAGATAAGCTACTGTACATCCGGGTCATAAACTCTTTTAGCTTACAGATTAACCAGAAAAATGCCTTCAAATTCAAGATACTTTGTGATCAAGATATTCAGGGCATTTTGATCGAGAACCTCTGCGTTTTAATATTTCTTGACGCAGGTGTTCTTGTGGCGCTCGAGCAGGTGAGGGTCGATGCCCAGAGCAGCCATGATCGCCTTCGCTTTCTTGATTACCTCGCTGGTCGGGTGGGGGGACCTGGTCAAAATCCACGCAAACCCTGTCGAAAATAAAATCAATTATTTAGTGGTAACTATCAAAAGAATTTCCTTCCAATGATCTTATTTTGTTTGAAAATATTTTACCATAAATTCGAGACCGTTTACATTCGCAGTTTAAAATTTGTTGGAAATCAACATCGGTTGAAAGTGACTTTAACTCTTTGCCGTCGATGTAAATTTCAATATTTATTTTTATACGGATTCTGTTAGTTTTTCGTCAAACGCTAAACGCCTTATTGCGTATATACATAAGGCTGCTGACAGATAAGCTAAATGCTTCCTTATCGCCCAAATAATTATCAATCTTCCTGTAATTCCTGCTAGACCTAATTGAACGGGACTTGCATTTCCTCTGTACAAGTTAAAAATTTCCGAGTCAACCATTGGTTGTTCATTTCTTGTACGAATTGATTAAGTTGTTGTAGTTGTAGTAGTAGTGAAAGCAGCGCTTCAGAAACTCAGACTAACTCGCTCCAAAAAAACAGGGACCATTTAGTATGGACTTGGGAGAACGGGGAATCTATGCACAGGGTGTGTTTCACACAAGATCCCCTGCGCATAGAAACAGCAATTTAAGAAGGAAGAGGAAGAAAAGAAAAATACGAAATAGCGAAGAAGGAATGAAAACGGAAAGAAGCAAAGTGGGCACGAAAGATAGAAGTCCCGAAGGCCTATCTGAAGCTGAGGTAGCCTAGCAGTGCTCCCTGGGGCGCTAGTCCCCATAGCATAGGATAGGCAAACCTAACTAACCTACCTCTATTGCCTATGGCTTATCCTATGCCCCCTGAGGGGACGAGTTGATTAACCTACAGCCAGTGTTCAGCTCGAGAAGTTCTACGCAGCTCCTTCCACCCCTTCCTTCTGATAACCCCCCTGATGCTTTGTGCTGTCGTCGGGTATTCCTAACTAAGCAATCCCGAGAGGTCATATAGGATTCCCAAGCTTATCTCAAACGGATATGCTGTTTGAAACGTCCCAAAGGACATTGCTTCATACACGTATATACTCCGTGAACTATTTTCACCTCCTTCAGTAATCTTGGTTTCAACTTTTCATTAGGTTTCATTTTTTGTACCATGAAGAGCGGGCAATTTTCATTTTTTCCAGTGAGGCTTCAGGTGAGGCTGAGGTGTTGTTTGGGTGAACTCAAGCAGTCATTTTTACATATTCATCTCTTCTTTAATTTTTAGGTTAACTATGCGAGGTAATCTCTATCACTGTTTGGCCGGACCTACAGTGGGGGAACAGGAGTAATTGCAACCATCAAATTTCATTTTTCGTTAAACATCTAGCGAGCCAACATTCACAGAACTCACGTAGAATACATATTTTAAGATGTAAGGCGAAGATATTGCAGCACTTTGTCCTTTTCCAAGTGGATGGTCTCGTATACACAAAAACCGTATATGGCGCAGGACTCCTCGGTGGTAGTTCTTGTTGATGGTGTGTCCATCTGGCACGTACTCATGATGCAAAATGGTCGGTAGTCCAAAACAGCAAGCAGCATTACCTCCACTTTGCTTCGAGCCTGTTTATGCTCGTTATCTTACTGGAACGTCCATTTTCCTTTTTGGAATAAACGCTTCGCATTTGGAATGGGACTCTTCTCCAATATTTGACGGTACATGGCCTCAACCGTCTTCCCACCAGTGATATGAAGTGCCTCAATGCCATGTGCTGTGAAACAGCCCCAAACCGTTAAACTGCCACCGCCGTGCTTCACAATTGGGATGCTTTTATGCATCTTATATTCTGTCCCTTGCGTCCTCCACACATGACGAGCAGAGTTACGACCAAACAATTCAATCTTGTTTTCATCAAACCAATAACAGATTCCAAAATGCATGCCTTCTCTCCAAGTTTTCCTTTACAAACTTTAGACAACTTGTAACGTGTTTTTTTGAGCAGCATGGGCGTTTTACGTGGCGTGAAACGTTTGGACCCATTGCTATGAAGTTCTTTACTAAAGGTTTGTTCATTCACTTTTGCCCAGGAGGCTTTCAGATCAGTTTTCAACTCTTTGCGAGCCGTCATGGGCTTAATTTCAATATTCTTCGTCAAAAGTCGACTAGACCAAAGATCAATCTTCAGTGTTAACACTTGAGTCACATTCCTCTCTCTCATTAATAATTGAACCAATGGTAGAATATGACGTATTAATCTGCGTAAAAGTTTTTATGTACGATATTCCTTCCGAATGGCGCTGAACTATTCGCATAGGCAGATATTGTGGGATTTTTTTGATTTTCGAATGACGTCACTTAGGTGACTTCACGCTACAACGGTTCGTCAGAGGCTAACCGTCGAATTCTATGTCGAACCAAGTTAATTTTTCTTCTCGAGACATCTAGGATGAACTACAAGTAATTCAGATACGATGTGGCCGGTAAAATGCCATAATTATCGTGCGAAAGTTGTTTCACAGAAATGAATGAGTACAATTACGTCACACACCGTATAAGAATTTTGTGCATGCGAAGCAGTTTGCTTGTTAAGTTTCATACATTGTGTCAAATTTCACATTCTTGTTTAGAATTTGTGTGCTATTGAAGTCTTGGGTATGAGGGCTGGCGAGACGTTTAATGAAAAAAAATATTTTAAAGCTAGCAATTACTTTCGTCCCCCTGCGGTTTGTATTGCACTCTATCTCGCTGCAGTACAATGAGGGCAACCATTATGCAATAGTGTGTAATTTGCGATGTATATGCTACATTGGGCCACTAAAAACCATGTGGTGTCACTGGAAAGAAGAAGGAGAAATGCGATAGCTTTAACAGCTCGCTTGACTCACTGATGCTGCCGTAGGGTAAATTGCGGCACGAGTACTCGATGGTCCAGGACTTGTAGTCGGTGCCTGCGACCTCGTAATGGTCTTCGAAGATCGTCCGCGGGACGCCGGAGATGGTGTACGACAGCCTGTTAGGGGCGGCGTACGGCTGCTTACGGAAGATATCCACGAAAATCTTCACTGGCGTGCGGAGTCTGAGGAAAAATAAATTCTCGGAGCTACGGCGTGTATCGATAACGACTAGAAATGTTATATTCAATAATAGAGTGGGGGAGGTGTTCCTTTGTCGCCGAACTTATAGTATGATAGACCACGAGACGTCTGTTGATGAACTGTGGTTCAAGTTTAAATTGAAATATTCTATTTGTAATTTTTTTAATCTCACCCATATTTGGTTAATGTTTGCAAGTTTTTTCGTGGTCATTCAAGGTAGCGTTCATAAATAAGCTCATAAAAGTTTCTTTTTGCCCTCGTATCAAAATGTATTGTTAGTTTATTTCATGGTTCATCTTTGAAAAAATGTCTCTTGCCATTATCTGAATATTTAAATGACTCACAGGATATCCTGGAAATCAAGTCTGACCGACACTTTGCCAGAACGTTTGTCTTTAATGTAGGTGCCGGACCAGCAGTTGCCGATGTTCTGGTAGGCCGTGAAGTATCTCTCTTGCTCGAACCAGCGGCCCAAGTACTGGAAAGAATTTGGTTTCACAAGAGGTTTAGTCATGCGTGTCAGCGACCGGAAATCTGTTTCGAATTTTAATGTCTGCAATGTTTTTTTAACTTAGAGTCTACGAGTTGAATTTTTTCAACTTTAACCTTATTATCTTAAAGTAAGTAAACTTGTTATAAGTTTTACCAGAAATAAAAACTGTCGTTTCTTATTGTCTTTTTTAGAAGAGTCCTTGAAACGGGCTAAGTGCAGCCGAGGGTGGCTGAGGCAAAGTAGTGGTGCAAACGCTAGTCAGTAAGTCATACCCAGGTACGCCGTACCAGTAAATAATTCAAAACTCTATTCTAACCTAAAAGTTAGGATTAAATTTACGGACTTTTCAATTATGTGAGCTAAAAATTATAATCTTTCTACTTTCTAGCTAGGAAAATACGTGGTAGTAGAACAGAGAAAACAACCTCTGCTATTTAATACCAGGGTATTTCTCCCTTCTTGAACGTATACACATAGTTGAGAAACTTGAGATTTCTGTGAACATCCATGTAATGTGAGCATAGCATAATTAAAGTGCATCTATTGAAGTACACTCAGCAAATAGCGTCTCTATTAATGGCCACTGCCGAGGTGGCTGGCGGTACATTCACACGGTCTGTTTGGTCGACAGCGACCGTGTGAATGCAACAACCACGGCGACCATTAACCGTGACCATTAACACTAGAATGACGGGTCAAAAGAAGCCCTTTAAAGTTTAAATGTTATTCTTTTTAACAAAGTTCTAAGTGGGTTCAAGTAACTTATTCTAATTCATTTATTCAGTAAGAAAATTTCTACTGCAGCAGCAAAAAATATTTCACCTTTTCACGGTAAGACATTTTTTCATTCTGTGGGCTAATTTGACCCACGCGTGGTCGGAGGGGGTGTGACTATGCAGCTCCACCCTCCTAGTGCTAAAACATTAATTGCCCTCACCCTCTCCCAGTCGAAGTTCTTGATGACAGGCATATTGGGGCAGGGCGTGCTGTAGTGCACCTGCGAGCTTGTACCGAGCACCGCCGTCAGCGCTACCACCACTTGTAAGGTCCAGGTGGCCATGATTCGACTTGATGTTGTCCAAACGTCACTGAGTGCCGCCTTGAAAATTCACGTGTATTGCGCAAAGACCTCACCACGGGATAGATGCTCTATTCATCAATACATCACAGTCCATTTATGAGTATAATTCACATTGTAGCACAATTCATTCATACTTATGGACTAGATCTGTTCGTTTCCAGGCGCCGCTGTTGCCGTTATTGCGTAAGTTCAGAATCAATCAGTGATAGCTTACGAAGAACTTTATCAGAACTACAATTGGCTCACGTAAAATAATGACAATCCTATTGCGAGAATTGACGCTCTGGGAAAATGAGAAGTGCAATAGACTCGAAAAATGTAATGGCTGATCGTGAGAGTAAAATGTGTCACAAGGAGCTTTAGTGAACGTTCTCTCACATCAACATGATCTTCGTTGAGACGACAGTTCGATCGATTTATGATTATACACGATACGTAATCAACTTGATAGTTCTATTGGAAACCGGTCGCGTTTTGGTCTATAAACTGCATGCTTTACGAGAATTTATAAAGCATAGTCGCGTCAACGATTTCTTGTATTGCATGTTAACGACTGGTGGTTGAGTGGTTTCATCGAGCTCTGCGTACGGGTCCAGGCTCCAATTAAGAATTATTTTATAAATTACAGCTCTCACTCCTGGATTTCAGACAAGCAGATTTTCTAGGAACTTTCTTGTAGATTTGAGTGTTTGTCGCTAGCTGTTATTGTAGTGGAGGGTGAAAACACATTTATTACACAGTTACTGCGGTGTGATCTGTGAAGAAGTACTATTGAATTGATAGATGTTTCATGTGCTTGGTGTCACAAAATGGTGTTGATACGCTATGATTAATCATGAATATATTTAGCATATATGTACTCTATCATTACCTATCTTTTTGGATATCATGAAAGTAATGAACAAATGATTACGTTAATGCTATTTGTTCTAAATATATAAACAAATCACAAGATATTTAATGAACATTTGATGAACAATACACTGTGGTGACATTATTTTGCGATATCTTGTTTATACATTTATGTCGCTCATGCGTGCAATAAGACACTGGATAGTGTATGACGAATGTTACCTGTTACATTGGAAATGTTGGACGAATGTTACCTGTTACATTGGAAATGTAGGACGAATGTTACCGATAACATTGAAAAATATGTGACGAGTGTTGCCTTTTACATTGGAAAATGTGTGACGAGTGTTACCTGTTACATTGGGTAATGTTTGACGAGTGTTACCTGTTACATCGGAAAGTGTGTGACGAGTNGACGAGTGTTACCTGTGTGATATATTGGGTAATGTGTGACGAGTGTTATCTGTCATTGGAAAATGTGTGACGAGTGTTGCCTTTTACATTGGAAAATATGTGACAAGTTTTGCCTTTTGTGTGACGAGTGTTACGTGTTACATTGGGTAATATGTGACGAGTGTTACCTGTTACATTGGAAATTGTGTGACGAGTGTTACCTGTGCAGGTACGAGAGATCCTGCTTCGGCTGTGGCCGGAGGGCGGACGAGCCGCGGTAAGTAGTGATGCATGAGTGAATCTTTTCGTACATTTCCAACCTCACAAACTACTCTGCCTCTCCTTTCAAATGCGGGACGAAAATTTCGTGCAAAGTTGATCCATTAGGTATCAGAATAATGCACGCGTATTCTTGTACGCATACTTATAAATGTTATCACACATTTTAATTTTTAATCTTGTTCTACACGTGTGTAGATAGTTGACTAGACACACACACAGGACTGTATTTTGCTTCTCGTTAGGGAGGAACCAAACTTCTATACGCTTTGGAAGTGTTCACCCTAAAGCGCACTGTACGTGTGTGTATGACCCGACGTACTCGGTTCTCTGCAGCTCTGAACGAAGTTGCTGCTGTAGCACTGAGCCGACGTGCGGGCTGTGCAGTACGCCACGTATCGTCCCTCTCTAACTCGCTTCCGTGACGGTCATGTACACCTCGGTTATGTAGCGAATACAAATCTCCTTTCGAATGCGTGTGGAAGAATCGCAACTACGGATGTCATCAATACATTTACTGGCGTCTGTCCTTTTGTTACTAATGTGCGTTTACACGGAGGCTTCACTATTTTGAAATGTTAGGAACGTTTTTACCTGAAACTTCCAGGGCTACAGGCTGTTCTCTTATTTTGCAGCAAAGCTGTAAACTTACGAACGTCAGAAGCGCATCCAATTGACGTATGCATTCGATGCCTTTTGCATATGCATATCATTGAGCATGGATTATGCGTACGCGTGTCGGAAGGTAACTTTTCATAGTGTCGGAAGGTAACTTTTCATAGTGTCGGAAGGTAACTTTTTATAGTGTCGGAAGGTAACTTCTGACTATCACACACTTTATCACACCCGATTGCCTGACTTTTCGGTTTCGTTGGCGCTTGTCGATATTATTGAACACTTGTTCGTGGTTTTGGCCATTGTCAAGCTGGTGCCACTACTGCGGTATCGCCATGCTTGTTTGTGTCCTCTACCCGCAATTATAATAAACTTCCGTTTATTTGGTAGGGTTACCACGCTTGTGTCCGCTACATGTTACAACACTTCGTTTTTTTTGTGATAAATCTGTTGTTATTAGATTTCCTAAGGGAGTTACTATTATATTTTTTTTTTCGTGAAAGGTGGCTAAATTATTTCTCTGGAATGGACACAACTCCTAAACACTGCATGAAAAAGACGCATTCGAGTGGGATGACCTGCGCTAAGGCATTGAAGCTTGCTCACACCATTTGCTAGTTATAATTGTATTAGGTCTCCAACTAAATTTCCGATCTTTAGCCAAAAAATGCGAAATTTGGTCGAGCATTGCAATGATGGACAAGCAAGTGCCAACAAAATTTGGTGCGCAAGAAAATTCACCGCAAGATGGACCCAAAAACCAAGTATGCCGTTGCAAAATTTTCCTTTGTTTTTATAGATCAAGTTTGGAAACTTAGTTGGAAACTATTACATTCTGGGCGTTGATTGATACTAAAGCTCATACGTACGTAGATTAGACCAGCGATTGGTCAGCGCCATTGATGGCAGAGCAGCGATCAAACAGCTCCCAATAACTGCACTGTTGCCCCCCCCCTACCCCCCTGCATTATTAAGTTATTATCTTGAGAACGGTCGCAAATGTCCTGCGAAACTGAATACATATTTGTCACTCTTCACACCGCATGCTAGGCTTGCGCACCTCTGCAGTTATGCAGTACACTGAATGGAAGCATTTTCTGATCCACGAATTCATTATAAAACAATTTCGCCCACAAATTCCAGCACGCTTCGCTTTTCTCAAGTACACTCCCATTTTAGTTACACGCTTCCGCTGTTGAATCAAATTCATCTAAGAAATATAAATAGAAAGAATTGTATGCAATGCTTTCGTTATTTCTTCGCAGAATTTCTCTTACGAACGATACACCTCAATTTACATAGCTTTTGCTTCCCTGGGATCGTGAGCAACCGCACCCGACGCACACACCGCAACCACCTGCCCGTACGGCGTACGTTACCGATGTGCACGTTGCAGCTCACGCATCAGGTGCTGTAGCCGCTGCTGCAACATGCAAGAAAGTTCCGCCATGTTTTAATGACGAATGCACAACTTTCTATGGTGTTGTCTACGCCTTCCCTGCGAGAGAGACGCGTCGCTTTGTTTTCTATTACCGCTGCACTGAACTGAGCGAAAGAGTCAGGAGTTCGTTTCTTTTGTTGTTGTGGTATTTGCAGCACCTGTAAGTTGACAGGGTGCGATCGAGACTGATTGACTCTTGTAGTTCTTCAACCTTGGACGGAGTTTGAATGTGTAATCTTCCTTGAGAATGAGTAGTGTACTCTTAATCGTAACAGAACTTAAGGATATGAAAATTTACGCGTGAAATAAACTTTCATTGGACGTAGTAAGTAATTTGGAAGCAAAGGTAATTTTTAATGGGACTGAAAACGAGAAATTTCAATAAATCACATACTCTATTGCTCACATTTACGAAATAATCATGAGCAGGGGTTTCGTGAGAAGTCATTTAACCATTAAACTTCAGAAAAAGGTAGAAAATCGGAGCTATTTCAAAAAATATTTGCCGACATCATTTCCAAGTCCTTCAACGTTGCGTCCTGCTGCCATATCATCATTAAAACTGCCCCTTTCGTTGACTAGTCTTCCATATACACGGCCATTACAGAAGGAGTGCTGAATTAAACCGTGTATCTACTTTATGAGGCTCACTGAACGTTTTGCTCCTATTCCTGAGAATGTAAAGCCCTGTGATGTTAGACCCCGACTAGTGTGTGCTACAACCGTGTAGTACGTTTACTGCTAACCCGCTACATGGGGGCACATGGATCTTCTACACCGTGTTCGCTCTCGCAGCGTCCAGCTCTTGTAGACTGCGCCTAGCTCGTATAGACCGCGTCCATCTTACGTAGACCGCGTGCAGCTCATGTAGACCGCGTCCAGCTTACGTAGACCGCGTGCAGCTCATGTAGACCGTGTCCAGCTCTTGTAGACTGCGCCTAGCTCGTATAGACCGCGTGCAGCTTACGTAGACCGCGTGCATGTCGTGTAGACCGCGCGCAGCTCATGTAGACCGCGTACAGCGAAAAAACTTTTTGTAATTATAATGCCAGGTATGAATTTATTGGGGGAGGGCTTATTTTAATTAAAAGCCCCAAAATGGAGGTAGGTAAATGCATAGTAGTTTTGAGTTTCTATTTTTTCTTACTCTAGAGCTTTCGAGCAGTACATTGCTCATCTTCAGTAGGCCCTGCAAAAGAAAAGCTATGTTGTACATAAGACAACGCATGACTTTACATGAGGTAGAAATGATACAAAGTTGCACAAGATATGCAGGTTCACCGTCTACCCGAAAGTATTCTATGACACTGAAGTGTCACAGCTGTTTATTGTTGGCTTAAGGTGATGAATTAAAATGATTTTTTATGTCTAAAATCATTAGCACTACATTCGGTTGAAATTTTGAAACGACCTTGACGTGTAGCATGGTTAAAAGGATGAGAATTATTCCTAATATTTCTCTGAATAAAAGACATTGCTAAGCATCGTGGTGGGAATTACGTCTTTAGCTCAAAACGAACTACCTATAGTGAACCATTTGAGAGAAATTTTGGTTAGTTCAAGTTGTGGGCATAATTTGTTTTATTATGTATTGTTTATTTGTTTATCATTGAGCGGACACGTTTTTTAATAGTACTATTGATATTCCTGTTAGTATACGGTACGCTGAAGTTTATACTCTTACAAGGAGCAGTCGAAACAGTTGGATGTGGATGTTTGTAATCAGAACTTTTGAGTCTACCTCTGAAAACTCTGTTCACGAATTCATGTGAGTGACCCTTACGATAAAACAACTCTCAGAAAATCTATTTCAGTCGTAAAAGATACATAGGTTGAATAAATTTTATATACTCCAAAAAATAGGCCTGCAATAAAACTAACTTTGTGAGTTAAAGGAATTGCACTATTACGTTTAAGGTCAAGTCCCTTGACATTGGGTTTTCTCTATAATAAAGTTGGGAAGGAATTATGGTTCTTCGTTTCCATAACATCTAAATAAAGTATCCAGTACTTTTCTCTACTTCACGAGTAAATTCAATTGATTTGTGCCGAGAATTTGTGACGCTTTATTATTATTCCAGTCAACATCGCACGTGCCTATGTTTTTGGAGGATCTAAATTCTCAACGTTAATCAATTTCATTTTCTAACGAAATAAAGGAAAACAAGGGTGTAACTTTTCTAGATGTAAAAGTAATGAAGGAAAAACCATAATTCCTTCTCAACTTTTTATGCAGATAACCCAGGTTCCTGGGACTCAGTCTTGATTTTAACAGTGCAATGCAATCATTTAGCTGACAAAATCAACCTTATTACAATTTTTTTAGAGCCAAAAAGTTGATCTAAGTTATGATTCTTTGAGGAGTGAATTAAATTTTCTGCTATTTTTCTGTCGTAGTGGTTACCCACATGAACTAGAAGAAAAAATTTAACACATTCCCCGCGCATTGGGCCACGGCTACACCAACGGATCGATGCATTCCGCTGTTGCGTAGAGCTTTGCTTGTAGGCCGACACTCGCATTTCGATTACTTAGACAGGAAAGTCCTAGTTGAATAATTAAAAAAACTAAGCCCGTTAATCCAAGGAAAGAGAAAGAGCGAACAAGAAGGCAGCGCGTGCACCTTCAAAACACGAGGTGTCGCAGAATTCAAACCTACCCTGACGCTGGATTAACCTTGCAATGGAACGGCCTAATGCAGGCTGCGTGTTAAGCGGTAGACTAAATAGTTCTTATTTTAAACGTCCAATGACTTCGACTATTTCTCGTAAGGATATGAATTTTAACGTACCATATATTAACAGGAAAATAGATAATACTATTTGAAAACTTGTTCACTCAATAATAAACAAACTATATCCAAAACTGGAATAGAAAATGATTATTTGCTATAGGCTCACCACTGGTGGTTTACTTAATGAAAAGACCCAATTCCTACAATGTTGCGAAGCGATGTCGTTTATTGGTAATTTGATATTAGTGTAGCCTGTAAGCAGTTACCAATTGTGGGGAGACCACGCGTTATGTCCACATGTGTGTCGCCAAGTAGAGGAGTGTATGTACCTGCCCGTACTCTCCGACCCGTCATAAATCCACTTCAAAGTAATGTTTGAGATAATTCAGACCCTCGTGACAGTCCAGTACATCAAGATAGTATTACAATTATAGTTAATTGTGATGCAAATGATTTGAAGTCATCAGAAAGTATTTTAATTCCTTACCGTAAACCCACAGTTGACAGTCGTGAGTGACACTTGTGTGATAGTGAACGCTCGAGTATAAGGGTTAAGCCTCCATTACCTGTGCAACTTTGTCGCCATTCTGGTCTGACGCTTAGTCAAGCCTTTACTTATATATATTTTTCTTATACAGTCTGCTGAAGGTGAGCAGTGTATTGCTCGAAAGCTCGAGGGCGAAAAGAATTAAATACTCAAAACTAGTAAGTTTTCACCTGTATTTATTTTTTCTTTAATATACCTTTTTCTTTCAGGAAAATATGATTCAGCAAAAACAGAACTGAGGAAGAGAAATGAAAAATCTTGAGTATTTTTCAAATTCTGTGAAGTTTTTCCCTCATATGTAGTGGGTTTTAGGTACAGTAATGGGAAAATAAAATAATTGAAATCTTTTTACAAAGTAGGGGGCATCGGATAGGTCATAGGCAATAGGGTTTGCCTCTTTCCATTTTCATACCTTCTCCTATTATTCTTTAGCTTGTCTTCCTCCTTAACTTGTTTCTATGCGCAGGGAATTTGTGCGGGAACACACTGGTGCATATATTCTACGTTTTCTAAGGTCCATACAAATGGTCCCTTCTTTTCGCTCTCTTTCGATTATAATTCATCTAGGCAGGAAGCTTTAAACTGACTAATAATCTAATCTGATCTAATTTAATATCATATTTGTACTGCGATTTATTCGTGTGAGACTTGTGAGAAGTTGAAACGTTCTAGGATCCTTTCTTCGTTCGCAGAGAGAAAACTGTGCAAAAGATTTGCATAGTCAAAGAAGCCAGCATGACGTCACGAACTTGAAATTTCAGGGATCCTCCCTAGTCAAAAGCCACAATTGTTACACGAGCTCGGCTTCTCTAACTTTCGATGTAGGCGGCATGCATTAAACATTACTCTCGTCTTCTCTGCTCTCCATTCGAAATTAAAAGCGTACACTAATTTGACATCCTTTCTTTCAGTTTCTGTCACCTCGGACCCTATTTCACATTGAAAGGGTGTCTCGAATCGTCATGTTTTACAAATTCACACCTCTAATTCTCTCGTCAGTCATATCACTTGTATTTACCTAGGTAAAAACCCCTTTCAGTTTCATAATCTTCTTCTTTACAATTGCCAGAATAATTTTTCAATTAAGCTCTTCCTAACCGAGTCGGACTCTTCAAGAAAATGGTGGTAAGCACCTTCAGTTACGGAGGGCTTGTGTGGTATGCGAACAAGTAATTAACTAACGAAGCGTCGTCCTGTTTGCATACAACAGGACCATTTAGGAGGCGCGACCGCCAGACCATGTCAGCGTTTGAAGCTGACACTGGCGAAAGTTCTGACTATTCAATAGAAACTTGAACATCTGGCTTTCCATACGCGAGTGCCGACCTAGAAATTCTAATGCTGATTTAAAGAGCAAAAATAGCCCCATTGTAATACGAAAATTCGCCGCTATTATGAATGCTTTCGAAAGTGTTCTAAATTCATTCGTAAAAAATATTAAGTGACGCAAAAGTGTATTCGGCCAGTACGTTCCATTTTAGCGGCTTCGTAGTGATCAATTTTCTTTATACAATGATTGCAAGGCTTTGAATAACATGAGATGCTTAAACTTGCTTCATATGTTTATCGCATTCGCTGTGTGAACTTTTCAGGGCTTTTGCTTGGTTTCCACGACGTACTATGCATGTTCTTGCACTGATCAGAACGTCTTTGAAACTAAAAGTGTATGATAATTTTTTATTGTTGTTATAGCCAATTAAGTAGGGCCTTTAAGTTCAAGCGGAGCAGCTAAGTTTTCATCCTAGCTTATAGTTAATTTCTTGGAATCAGAAGCGAGAAAATTAGACTTTGAATGTATGATGAACTGAAGCCTTCACTGCGAACTGCTGCATCTGCTTATGCTGAGGGTAAGTGTAAACGGTTTCTTTCATTGCACGGAGATTTTTCAAGAATTCTTACGTGTTTAAAACATAAACTGATGATTTAATGAAAAATGCTAAATCAATTTCTCCTGTACGAGTCGGTTTACTGCGAGTTAACATATTAAAATTACTCGCAGAAGTAAGATGGATAGGTAAGGAATAAATGATAAATACAATCTTAGTGAAGTACGTATCGCGTAGTGCTGTCAATTCAAGGTTGGCGGATTATAATCGTGTACATTCCCTCGAGCCTTGTATATAATTATTTATAACGCTGTAATTTATCTACAGGCATCTATAATTATCTATAATTTAACTATCTATAATGCTATTGCGAACCTAAATGAGTGTAGCCAGACAGATGTTACCAAGTGGCGTGGTCATCGTACGATAAATTAATGGGTTGAAGGTTCATTTGTAGCGTTTGGTGCAGTTTCACTTTAATTAGCACCTTGTTAAGGTAACTCCACGAGGCCACTGAAAGTAAGAAGCTTCGGCATCCCTTCTAGCTAAGTCAATTTTACAATCAACGGACTGAAGGTAATCTATTTGACTACAAAATACACAAACTCATAGAGAGACAATCGTATTGTAGACTTTGGTGAAAAGTGTAGAGAAAATTGTTTTAAAATTTTCCGTATATCTCATCTCAAGACAATTGTGGTATGAAGTCTTTGATGGGTCCGACCTGAAGGCACGGCAAGTCCATTTGTTGTACAAGGTCGCGTCCTAGCTTTCAAAATCGGATCCACTCGCGCCTGGCCGGGAATTTTTGGATATCGGCCTTCCAAGAACGCTGCTGATCAGCCATTGCTGTAGAAGCGCCGACTTCAACCTTGCACCTGAATGCCGACCACTCTGGAACGCTCAGAGTAAGTTTTTTTGACAAGTCAAAACTCATGCAGCTGCGAGGCCAACCGTGTCATCTCCATCCGCTATCAGTCCTGAAAAAGCTAATGAAAGGACCCAGAAAATAAAAAAATTATATAGAATTGACAAAAAGCTAGAAGAAATACTGATCCACTAGTTTCTTCAGTTCATATGAACGTTTTTGCCTACAAATTTGGATTCAATAAGAAATTTTCGACGAAAAGTTATTGACGGGTAACGTTCGAAATATTTAAAGTATTTATTTCAAATTGTTAGAATAGGAACTAGTGCAAGAAGTTTTAAGCACGTTAGAAAATAGTACAGAAATCAAATATGCAGCACATGAGCTTGCAGCCGTACGTGTTGTAAAATTGCAGTGAAATGTGAACTTCCGAGAAGAAAATCTACGGCATCAACTATTCTGGATCCCTCCAAATGCAAAAAAGGCGCACAAAGGCTGTCTGATTTTGACAAACAATTTACAGACTCAGCAGAGCGCTGTGGACGCCAGCAAATTGTGGGCTGTGTTCCCAGAATATTCTCGTCGAACTTTGAACTGAATGCTGCTCTGACGATATTATTTTTTATTGCAATTAAATTTCTCCTCTGCAAGTGACGATCGCTTGATTGTGTTGATTTCCTTGCTGCTTTTGCCCTAATAGATAAACCAATCGTTTTTTATTCTTAAATTTTTTTTTTGTTCTACGGTTTTTCAAGGATGTAATGGGCCGAAGGAAAAAACCGGTCTCTAATAGTTCGATGTTCATGCTGGGAGCTAAAATATCTGAATATCGCATAAAATTTCCCAGATTCTGTGGAGCGAAAACTACTGCAGTGTATGTCGCAGTCGATTCACGAAGCTATCCATATTTACACCAAAGCCTAAATTCAGTTAGAACGACGGCGGGTCCATGCTGGGTTTGTCTCCCAAAATTTATTCCATAATAACGGCGGTGCTCTATGACTCGCAGCAATAAACTACAGGACCACTGGGGGCCCTGTGCAAAATTGCGCGGATTCACGGATGACGGCAGAGAAGAGCCCAAGATTTTGCGGAACGCGGCGCATCCTTTCCGTTCCGTACCGCCGGTGCGGGTCACATTCCTCGGCGTTCACGTCGTACTGGAACTGCTGCATTCCCATCGGGAATGGGCATTCCCGTGAGACTTCATTTTGATGGACCAAGCAAGTATTTGGAATGAAGAATTTTTATTAAAGGCGAAAAGTGCAGATTGCAAACGTTAAATTGGGTGAATCGAAAATTGCGATATTCAGTTTTTTTGCTGAGATCAGGTAAGGATGATTTTTGGCAGGTAATTTCGATTGAGTGTGATATATTTCTCAATGTTAATGGAGCGATTATGATACGAAAATATCCAAGTAAAAATTAACCGATGGTAGAAAGAAAAGAAAGAAAAAATCATTTATTTCGAAATTAGTCGCAAACAAAACATTGTACAATCGAGTTTTCAAACAGTAGGAATACAGCCTTGAAATTAATGTAGAAGTCGAATTGAAACTTTTAATTATGAATCTTATTTTGGAGATAGGTACCAGAAGTTTAAAATGAACTAAAATTATTGCGTAATTTTTGAGGCATATCTCTAAGTTCATAACGTGCCGTAGAATATGTGAGATCCATTATCGACGACCGATCCATAAAGGGCTAGGCAGTAGAGTTAGGGTACTCAGGATTGTCTACCCTATACTGTGAGGACTGGCGTCCTCAGCGGAGCACCGTTAGGTTACCTCAGCTCTTACTACGCCTCCGGGATTTATCTGATTCGTACCCATTCTGCTTTTTTCCATTTTTATGCCATTTTCGCTGATTATTCTTTATCTTTTCTTTTTTTCCTTTTCCAGCTTTACTTGCTGTTTCTTTTCGCAGCAAATCCTCTATAGGAACCCAATTTGTGCCTAGATCCCCGTTTTCTCGAGTCCATGCTAAATGGTCCCTCACCCTATCCCCCCCTCCCCTTCTTTCGGTGCGACGAAGTCTGAGTCACTGAAACACTGCAATCTATACCTTTATTATATTATTCTCAATGAACGGTACAAAACATGCCGTCCGTTCGAATACCAGATTTATGACGGAGAAACTCTGGTTACGAATAACAGGGTTCTAGCAAAGTTACACAATCTGGTCAAGGAATCTTTCTTTCGTCCATCAGGATTTTACACTGGAACAAGATTAATTTAGATTATATGTAGTTTGGTCGGAGTGAATTTAATTGAGACCGAGTGTATAATTTACTTAGGGGTGAATTTAACTGTTGTTGGGTTGATGGTTTAACCCCTCCACTGCGTGGCACTGATAGCATCTCATCCGTCCCACGTCATGCGCTTGTCATGTCCACTTCTGATCTTCTCAGTCATGCTTCATGGGTGAGCGTTTCAATGACTGAAGAGGTCAGTCCCACGCAATGAAAACGTTACACGAAATAGGATTCGATAAAAAACGGACTAATAATTTGAGCGAAAGGGCATTCAGTCTCCTCAGAAGCCATAGGATAGGCAATAGGGTTAGGTTGTCTGTCGTATGCTCTGGGGACCGGCGTCTTCAGGGGGGGCCACTGTCGGGTTACTTCAGCTGTAGATGGGCCTTCGGGACTTCTGTCTTTCGCGCCCACTACATTGCCTTCAATTTTCACATCTACTTCGCTATCTAGTTTGTCTTTTCCTTTTCTTTATTCTTAACTTGCTTTTTCTATAGAAGAGGGGGAAGGGAGGGGGATGGGGAATCCGGTGTGGGAACACACATAGTGAATGGCTCCCCTGTTTTGTAGAGTGGTCAATTCTTTTCGCTCTGTTGAGATCGCATTCCCTGTGGCCAGGGGGCTTTTGACTAACAATACTAATAACAACTGATTCAATTGGACTTGTGCTGACAGTGTACGGTGAAATCGAATTGAAAATGGGTTTATGAAGCAGTTCTAGTGCGTCTGGGGTCTAGGGTCTAAAACAGTGCAACTTACTTTTTTCCTGAATCTCCTTTTTCTTAAATCTCCTTAATTTCAGATGCAATTTTGTTCGTTGTAGTAGATTCTGTAGTCCTAGAAAATCCAAATGGCGATTCAAAAACGGTTTTCCCTGCTTTGTTACCTGTATCAGAAAATGGCCATTGCATTAGAAGTGTACTAATATTGTGCATATAGAAGGAGAGGAATTGCACGTATCTTGCTTTCGCGGTCTAACTCGAGTCACCATGAAGGCTTAAGGTACATACGGTCCCCTTAAGGTACGAGATTTGGAAAATTATTTCTTGAAGTCTTGGCGAAGCTCAGCAGTCTTGATCGATCGTCGCGCCGCCCGGCAGCACAAGAACCTTGCACCAATTACGCAGGGTGTCCCCGGATAATTGACTTCAAATATTTAGCGTTTGATGTATCTGTGATACAGCATTTTTCCATTACGAATCTGTTTCATTTAACGGAAATGTGGTGTTTTTCGGTTTAATCGGCATCTTAGATATTCTATATCTGATAAGAAATTTAATTTCAGTCACTTCTGAGACTTATACNGGTCTTCTTTCAGGGCTACCGAAACTTACCAAAAACAATTTACATCATAAATCTATTAGCTAAAAACCTCTTATCACATGTAACAAACGATTTATTTTAATATCTCTCCTGATAATAAGCACATGAACATGGATTTGTACGACAATTCAATACAAGCATTTTCTTGTCTCGTATTTAGTTGAAAATATATGATGTACTTTTCTTTCATTTACCCAGTCGGTGTTTTCAACTAAATGCCCTACTAGATTACTCTTGAACGTCCCTTATTCTGGCAAATTAGGAGCCAGAATTTTCGTATGATTTTAAGCTATTGTATGATTAAACGCGTGTTCTAAGGCATAAAAAGTCGTGGTGGGCCTCTAACTAAAGTTTTTTAATCTCCCAACTCGACGGCACTGTATTGCATGGCCTACCATTGTTTCAAAAGTCAGCGTGGGAATTGTTACGGCTATTTTTTTGCCCCTGTCTTTCCCAACGTGAACAAAGGTGTACATTTTTATTAGATTTGCGTTCGCTGCCTACTGGAGCATTGATAATATCATGAGATGACGAGATTTTAGTCCATGTTCCGTGCCAAAAATTTGTTCATCAGCGAGTGTTATGTCGATCTCTCTCTCCCTCTCTCCTCTCTCTTTCTCTCTCGAGTCATTTAGAACAAGGTAAAGCCGCTAATGGGGCATCGAGGTGGGCATCGTTGCGTTGAGTACCTTGACAGTACTCAAAGCTCAATGCAAATTCGATTAATGATGTACTAATTGTTGCTGAGGCAAAAAACATTCGAATAAAATATGAGTTTGATTCGATTTCTATAAAGCAATGAAGCTGGTGACTCTGGTGGGAATGTAATCTTATAATTCTTCTTCCTTCTTCCATTGATATTCACCGACACGAAACCATTATTCACCGTCTATCCTGTATGTTATTCGTAGGTTAGCTGACTTCTCCTCAATTTACCTTCGAATTCAAATTCTTGAAATCGTAACGACTTTTCCGAAACTCGTACATAACTCTAGTGAAAAAAATAGTTAGAAATTTTCAATTACGCTCAGAGTTGGCACCTTGACCATTTACAGCTGCTTTAAAAATCATCAAGCGAACACATTGCAGTGCATGCTGCAAAGCTCCAATTCCTGCGAGGAGTTTCAGTTTTGTTTTTGTTATCGCGCTGACTTAAAGGTCGCGTCGCGACGAATGAAGTCTCTGCTTGAAACCCAACGCCCGCCAAAGGCCTCTATGGAACCTCAGGCTTCTGAACGGCAATCTTGCGGCAATCTGGGGGACGGTCTCGGGGGAAATGACGTGACCTCGTGTGGAGCTGCAGGGACCAGCTCTGTGGAGCTCCTGTCAGGTGACCTGCTTTGATTGCCGTGAAAATAAGAATTATTTTCTTGTGATGCGGAATCATTTCCTTGTGATGCGGAATCAATTGAGGGAAGGTATGGATAAATGGTCCCTGGTTGACGTGTCTGGTTACAGAAAATGACCGGAAAGGATAAACTTTTCTTGGAAGTAAATGTATTGATAGCTTTGCTTTAATATTGATTTTTATTAGTCGATGTGTCTGTTGATAGCTCGGCACACGGTTTTGTTTTTGACACGCGAGTCGTTTAAAAATGCTACAGTAATGATGGGTTGATATTTCAACCTGAATCTAAAATAGGTACGGATTTTTAAACGTTGTAGGTATGAAGGTACCACCATTCACCCCATTTTTAAAGCCCTCGGACCTGAAGCTCTGAAACTCTAGGCCCTGCGTTTTATTCCTGCTTTTCGTTCTCGTTCAAAAATGAAAACTAAGATCCCTCTGCCCATTGAGCTTTCCTAGATGTCAAGCTTTAATATTCTCTAGTACTGAGAAAAGCTTGTCAAATCTTAACCAATTTTAGGTGAATTAAGATGTATCATAAATGGCTTGTATCTCATGCGATGCGTATCGATAATACTGTGTTCATGCATCTGCTCCTATTCATAAATCTTTGAATTAAAATAAATTTTTATCCGATTAATTGAATTTGAAAATGAGCAAGGAGAAACTTGGCCGTGCCGCCGCTGGTAGCGCTGATGGGTTCAGACCTGCCCACATGAATATGGTGCCATTTTGAAGCTGGGATTTATGTCGTGACGATTGATATATCATAAAGACTACTTATTTTTACAGATATGCTGTCAATTTAGAGTTGAAAATGTATGGTACTAATTTTGTAAAATGTTTAAATTCTTACAACCCCTAGGGAGGCATCTGATGAGCAAAAGGGTTAGGTTTCGCTATCGATGCCTAGGGGATTGGCATCCCAGGGAAGTACTTTTAGGTTACCTGTGCCATAGAGAGGCATTCGGAACTTCTATCTTTCGTGCCCGTTGCTTTCTTTCAACTTCTACATTTTCATAGCTATCTCTTCTTTGTCTTTTCATCCTATTAATCTTGTTGTTTCTATGTGCTGGGATCCTGTGTGGGAACACACCTTGGGCATCAATTTCCTGTTGTCTATCTCCCTGTTCTCTAGAGTCAATATTAAACGGTCCCTTCTCTTTCGGCGTAACATGTGCGAGTAACTGAAGAGCTGATATCTGTAGTGCTGTTATCTCCTAATATTCTTATGAACTTTATTCATACAATGTTATGATACATACCAAGTAATGGAAGTTCATATGCGGTTATTACCTAACTGCTATGTCACAACCGTGCCTGCATAGCCCAAAAACTTCTTTCTGACAGGTATACTGAACAAATATAAGTGAAGACCTGGCCAGGTCAGGAAAAAAGAGCGACAAATTCTGTACTCTTTAATTAGATGTAGCATAATAAGATATAACATAAATAGATACAGCGAAACTGCGTCATTTATGATTCAGGACTGCTCATAGGACTAATAAAATGGCCTGGTAAATACACTAATTAGTTTAGTATACATACATATTCTCGTAAAGACTTCTTTGTAGTCTTTTGTGCTACACCCCTTGGATTGATCTTCTCAAACGTTTTCCTGTCCAACGCGCAAACCTAATTATTGCCAATGAGCGAGTACATTATGATTAATTTTAATAAGCTCGTACGCCGTTCTAATGATTTTTTCGCTGGTGAACCTCGCCCATACTTACGAAGCCTTCGGTCATTTCGGCTCAAGCCAGAGGACTCGGCATCACAAAATTCATAAAACGGAAAGTTAGGAATTCATTCTTCTTCAATCACTCGACCCACTGAAGCCATAAAGGATCTTTCAATTTGGCAGTACTGATTGGAGGCTCCGAGCAAAAAGTTGTAGATTTATATTTTTCTTTTGTGACTTTTGTTCTGCGCCGTCGCTTTTAATGCAGTAGGAGGAAAAAAACGCTGTTGTTAGCTGAAATACGCGATAATCTTTCTGAACAAGTTGGCTTTCATCAGTGAAACTAATTGGAAGTAGAATTCACTATCGTTAACCTGATATTGTCGCATGACTTCGATGCACCATGACCGAGGTTCATCAGAGAGTCAGGTTAGCTATTTTGTCCGAGTGTTTATCGAACGTAATTTCATCGCTCGCGTTTGTGCACGCGATGAACCAAAATCTCCTGAAGTTCGAGTTTTCCTACAGCATCATGCGCTTTAAAATCTTTCCTGTTGATCGCCTTAGCTGCGCAGGTCTCACCTACTGCCTACAGGGGCCCACTAAAAATTAACCTCTTGTATCGCTGGTAGCTAACATACGGGGCGCGGGGGCTATTTCAGGACTTATTTTAAAGCGTTGAAAAACTATCGTGTTCGCAAAAAAATGTATATATTTAAACCAAATTTGTACAAATATCCGGGATATATTTATTTATCAAATTCTATGAACCCACATTTGACTTCAATGATATCTGTGCGGGTCCGAAACCACTGACAAGCTGGAATTATGTGGTCTTTATTCATTTGAGACATCACCTGAACTATGGCGGCGTTCAGTCAAGCTATGTTACTATGAACGAATCAATTAGTCTCCTTTTCGACAATGCTACACACGCAACGGTCCATAGAATTAAAATCTGTCAAGTTTAAGGCAACAAATGGGGTCACATGATCGTAAAAATTGCCACATGGGGTCACATGATCGTCTTGTTGAAAGACGCATGGCCTTCTATTCGATGCCTTATCTATCCAAGGCTTAATCAAAGTTTTTAGAACATCAATGTACCCAGCAGCATTAACCCTAAGACACTGCCTAAAAATACAAGGTGGCAGGACATGACCTTCACTACACAATATCTAGGATCATCTTAGTTGCAGTTAAAGCAACTATGACTGCATTATTTACATTTCTTGGGTTACTATCTAAATTTAAATTGGTTATCTGAAAAAAATAATACTCCTACAAGCAATGATTCGTGTATGTAATGAACTTTTAAAACGACATGCCCTCGCATCCTGACGTATCTTAGCTACATATTTTAGTTGTATCTTAGCTTCCCAGTAGCAGACACTGATTTAGTAACTTAGTTACCAAGAATATCCAGGACTACTTTATTAGTGAATGCTCTGAATAACTACGTTACCCCTACTCAATAGGGTTAGAGCGAATATAGATATCTACATGACGCCCGAACCTTATCGAGATTTTTGAATAAGATTTAGAAACATTAGAAACGTTTAAAACATTCTATTTACCACAAGTAATTTACATCAGATATAGGTTTACAATCAAATGAAGAATGACGAAGAACCGGGATCAGGATACATACCACATGTG
>VOMN01042590.1:0-23614 GCA_014899125.1 Orchestia grillus
TAAAAATAACGCTACTACAGGAACGTGTGTGTCGTACCTGTGTGGTGGGGCATGCGAAGAGACGCAAGAGGAAATGTGTCTGCTGGCGCTCAACACGCTACTCCAGCATCCCCTGCCTGCCTCCATCGTGGCAGAGAACTCTCCTTTGGCCATTGAAATCGTGTCCCTCATGCACAGGTCTTTGGGGTTCATTTATCTTTAGGTTGTTGCATAAATTATGGGGCACCTGTGTATAAATGCCACGTTTGCTCGAGTCCATACTAAATGGTCCCTTCTTTTCGCTTTCTTGAGATCACGCATCATTTGGCTAGTGAGCTTCTATTTAACTATTGATCCTCATAAGTCCAAAATAGTTTTAGTTGTATTTCAAAAATTTTTATTTCAGTGAAGATTGTGTGACCTATGTTGGAAAACTACTGGTGTACTTAGGCGGAGGGAAATGCTACCTACTAATTAACTCAATAATTACCTCTTGAATAATAATATAATTGCCTTGGTAATATGTAAAATGGAAATTTACCCTTGATTTTTAAAAGAATGGTATTCCAATTATTAGGCTTTGATCTGAGAGACTAAGCTGCTGCAGATTAATTTCTCTTGAACTCTTTCTCCGAAATGTTTATTAAAAATTTTGGCGACAGTTATTCCTCAACTTTGACTAAATATTTTTTTTTCAAATTCAAGTAAAATATAATGAGTTTTTTTTACATGTTATGATACAATGACTCAAATTTTCATTTTATGTACCTTAAATTCGAGTTATAAAGGGAGTTTTGTATTATGCCTCAGTTGTACTATGTATTATCGAACAAGATTTTCCTCGTTAGGCTTAGCTCTGTTTTGCCTATTGAAAACTTTCAGCATTGCTAACATATTAGTAGTCTATCCTAATTTAAACATTTCCAGCCAGATACTTCTGCTTTTGTTTTACCAGTTGGAACCTCTAAGAGTCGAAGTGTTGCTAATGATGCGACAGCAGGTGTTGATGCATAACCACTAAAGGCGAGTGCTGTGTGGGTCAGGCGTGTACGTGTATAACGTTACATATTTTACTATATGTACCCCTGCGCATTGAATTATCTCTCAGGTGTTATAACTAATAGACTGTTCTCTAAAATGTAAGACGTACGGCGTAAAGTAATCTGAGTCACTGAAGCGCTTGTAAAACCTATATTACTGCGGGTTGAACCTCTCAAATCAGGCAGCTTCCAAATCTGAGGTTACTCGTACCCGGACCCAGTTTGTGCCACCTATTTTCTTGAGAGTAGATGGCGTTACTGTGTCCCAGCTTAAGTAACACTCCAGGTCGCACCCTTTAAAAGTGAATTCTTTTGGTATCGCTTGTACATTCTTTCATTTGTTTTTTCGAATGACGGAGTTCCGGATTTAGGAGAGGTTCAAGCTGTACTTTTATTAATTTATTGCTACCACCAACACTGTGACAGGCGTGTTGTGAGCTGCGACAACGCCTCGCTGCACCAGCTGAGTGTGAGCGTGGTCGAGCTCATCATTCGAGCAGCTCTGAGTCACCTCACGCGCCTCAAACACAAGGAGCACCAGTGCAGCGGGCGCCCTGCCAACCACCCTTGTGAGGGCTGCGACGCAGACCTCGTCGCTGAAGGCGGGGACACGGGGGAAATTAACCCCAGCAGCAGTCTCGTCTTCGCTGCTCTCCAGGTCACTGGGCGTTTATTTCGGGGGTTTTAGTTTTGATTGACGGTGCTTACGCTCTTCTAAAATTCTTCAGGACAACTTTTGAACATGTGGAGTACTTGCAAGGAGAGCTAGTCGGTAACATACTGTAAATACTTGTTTGGTGAAGGGTAACGCCTATTGAAATTTGGATCATCATAAAGGCTCAATCGAGTTGATTTGAAGCGATGTAAATGTAGAGTTATCGCATAATCTGCGTGACTCAAGGGTGAATTTTATTTGAAATGAAGCTTATTGCATCTCGCTGAGATGCACATCAAAAGCCTAAGTGTCCGGTTTTCATGAACTGGCTCGGACTCGTGTTTGGTTGCCCTGAGCCCCTAGGTAGCCTATTGCTGTTCATGTAAGCCGGACGTTATGAATTTTTAAAATCTCTGTTGCTCCGGAGTGTCGAGGTATTTTGTTTGGTGTCCTCCTTATCAGATGCGAGCTCATAGTACCTTGCTGGCGTAATATTCTATAGAGGGACAAGAAACTTAATCTCGTATGGAAATTTGATCGGTCATACATATTTCCTTTGAGGTAATTTATTGGTGTTGTAAGGTGCAATAACTAGTCGAGAATTAGGAGAGTAAGCCCAAGAGCCGGAACCACAAAGATAATTAAATTCTAAAAAATATTTATTGCCTCAGAAAAGCCTAAAAATGCGGACGAGAGACAGTCCGCATTTTCAAACGTGTAGTAGCCTCACTAACAGAAAATGAGTGCGACAGTGTATGTCCCCATCTGATCTCACTCTGTTGACTACACCAGAACGTCAGTAGACTAACAGAATGTACTAGAACACCCCTATTCAATTGTTTCTATACAATATCCAATGATTAACTCGTATAAAGTGTTATGTTAGTTTCCCCACTTCTAGACGTCCTGTTCACCAGTCTGATATGTGAAAATTTGTCGTTTTCCTATGCTTTAGAGTACAACTTTTTCAACACTTTCGTACAAAATCTAACGTATTATTTCCATTGACGCTCGATATAGAGCTATCTGTTTAAAATGTTGACATTTCGTAAAGGTTACTTATACCGTGGAAACAAAGCATGCTTTTTCTTTAGGGATCGGTAGCTACATGCGCAGTAGTTCCATGTCGGCCACTATGTCATCAGACTGAGGAACGGCTGTAGCATTCAAATCATCTTTTCTGTTCGTCTCATTTGGCGGGTGTTGTAGTTGGTCAGCGTAGGTTACCACGATGTTCATTTAGCCGATGTCTCTCAGGTGTGCCTGTGCTGCCTCGTGCGCCACGAGCCCAGCATCGCTCCTCAGGTGAGTGCCTGGCAGGTACCGGCGCAGCTCTCCCAGTTTGGGTAGAACAGAAATTTCTTCCACGCACGATTTTCGCATGTTATCTCTGTCGGAACCGCGCTGTTGAACCGCTGATCCTAGTCGCAGTGTTGCTCTTCTTCCATTCTGATACATTCAGAGAATTATTTGTCATGTATCTTGAGAAATTAGGATCATACTGTTACCAAATTTCACTGATGTCTTGTTTCTGGATTAGCAACGTAATTTCGCATCTCTATATACTATAAAAAAATGAAAACTTGTTTTAATGCTAGAACCTTTGAGGTCAGGTCAATGAATTTTAAATTTGCTTTTGTTCAATATAATACCAGTAATTAATATAATACAAAAATGAAGTTCCATATGAATTATGTGCATTTTCTGTGTTTAAGTAGCGGCAGTTAGGAAATGACCTTTAATTGTGAGAACAAAAATCGTGGTGCGTAGGTAGTGTGATGCGATACGTTGGAAGTAACTTAGCCATGTTCTGATGTCTGCATGTGCCTCGTAATTATTTTTCTGCACGCCTGTTTTCAGATACAATTTGTGTATGTGTATCTCTGTAATCAGCTCTACAAAAATTGACGTATTTAATTAGGATATGCAAAGTTTTGCCATCGGAACGAGTGTTATGACTTCTAGTTCGGGTCTTTCTTGATTATCATCATTATTTTAATGAAGAACGCATGTTTTTTTTACAATCCTCTCCCTCTAAAATGCATGGAGTAAACAACTAAATCGTCAGTTACGAATCCCACGTTGCTGAGCTCTTACCTTGGTGAAATAAATCTATGTACTATTTGAAGTCTGAAATGTCCGCTTGCTAGTTTGCTTGACGTAAAATATTCAGTAAAACAGGAATTGCTCGTATCGTAGATACGAGTTATAGAAATCTAATATTTTGGAGAATGCAATCCAAATGAAAATTGGGTTGCTTAGTTGTATGTTGTTCAGTGAATTCAACTTCTCACCTTTTGATATAGCTTATCAACAGTGACCCAACAGTTCATGGGCGGTTTGGAACTTGTATGGGAGTCATATTTTTTGCGATATCAACGAGTCATCCATACGTCACTGCAACTAGTGAGATATACAGGGTGCCTCGAAAAGAAGTTAACCTAATTTCAAATTGTATTTATGTTCGATCCATTCTTTCTTGCAGAAATGTATGGGTTTTCTCTGAGTGCTTCTTGAACAATTTGAACATTTTCTGATGTTCGTTCTATTCTTTTGCGCCCTGTTGACCTTTGTTGAGATATAAGCTTGTTTCTTCAGTTTTATACTTCTTGACATTTTTCCACATGCTCACCTTTGATGGAGAAGGTCTTTCAGGGAAGCGCTCTTGAAATGAGTCATGCACCTGTTGAAAACTTTTAGTCTCCAAATACCTCACAACGATGAATGTTCTTTGTTTTTTTGTCAGTTGCATCTTGAAGGCTCATTGAAGGATAAAAAGAATAACAATGCCAGCATGACGCGGTCGTGGTAATTTAATACGAAACCGTATCTATGATACAACAAAAATAATCTGTGGAGTGCGCACTGTAACTGTGAAACTAGTATTTAAACTAGCTTGCGCAAACAGGTTTTCGGTGTTAGTTTCTAAAAATAATTCTGGAAAAGTACGCTCAAATCTATTTTCTTTAAATTTCCCCACATAGATGCAGAAGATTTGGTGAACAATGTGCAACTTTCTAAATTTTTGTAAGTCCAATAGTTTTTGAGTCATAATTATTTGAAATTGGATTAACTTTTTTTTTGAGACGCCCTGTATATACTAGCAAAAATTTAGTAATAAACCAGAAAATTTATTTGATGTTTTCAAAGTTCACCCCAAAAAGTGGGTCCTTGGCGTCTGTTATCTTATGAAACAACCAGTAACCACTAACTGAAGGTTGGCTTCTCCCAGATGGTGGCTGCAGCGCCGTCTCTACTGGGGCCTCCACGATCGCGTCCAGACCGCCGCGTCAGAGACAGACTGCTGTCAGACACCGTCGGTCTGTGCTCTCTGCTGCCTGACCTGTGCTCGCCTGCAGGTCTGCTATGTAGCAGTCAGTTTGTTAGGGGAGCGAGGATGCTGTGTTGTTTAGTACTCGTTACGTTTGTATGAGAACCATTGACCCACTTCCTAATTTTTCGATGGAGCTATTTTTTCAGCTAGTCGTTTTTTCGTGATGAAATCGCCTACGAGAAAAGTGTGTTCCTCCTGGGTGTCCAGAACGTGTCAAATTGCACCTGAGAATAATGTATGGTGTTCTTTAGATTATCATTTTTATGGTGGAGTTAACGCAAATATATTCCAATGTCTGATTATACGTCAGGTATAAAAAATAAGAAGCAATCTTTTTTCTTTCATGTAATCATTGTGACCGGGTTGAATTTTTGTATAAAATATTGCATATTTTTCGGATGCATAGAGTTCAAATGTAAATATCGGATTTTTTCTCCTTAGCTTCTTTGAGGTTAGATTGAATTTTTGTCTACTGCGTGAGAACTCCCGACACAAAGTATTCCGCAAAGTGCTTCTGACGGGGTAACATAATTATCCCGAACCGCCAAATTAATTTATTTTGAAAGGTTTAGAATTTTTGATAAAATACTTTGACACTAGACTTTGTGAAATAAGTAAAATGCTCTCTGAGTTACCTATTTACCGTTACCTAAAAGATAAAGACAACAGGCTAAAATCCTTTTGTGTGCCCCCCTTACTGTATTTATATCGATTCAAGGGAATAGCTCTGAAAATATTTTGTTTATTATTTAGCTTTTAAAAATTACGATTTAAAATTCTTTTTTAAAATGATACCTTGCCATGCATCCTAATTCATGTTGAACCATTCCACAATCGTTTAGTACACCTACACAGCAGATATTGTTTATCTATGCAGCACGTTGATATTGCCTCAGGTGAAATACTATAAAGTTTTCTTTTTGCAGGAGGCGTAGCGATACTCCCTACGATCCTGTTCATGAGTACGGGGATGCTGCGTGAGTGCAGCTTAGCCAGCCATGAAGGAGACACGGCCGCTCCCGACACCTCGTGTGCACCGCAGTCCCTCCTGCTCAGCACCTGCTGCAAGTGCCTGGCTGCCCTCTGCAGCCACTCCTACGCCAGCGACGCTCGCTCTGCCGAGCAGTGGTGCCGACTGCTACAAAGCGCTCTCGCCACCACCATCGACAATGCCAAGATCTGTTAGTGACGCGTCTCTGCGACATTGCTTTGAAACTAACGATTTTTTAAGGAGTTTATCAAGAGTTAACGTGTTGCTTGTAAACGATGCAAGTTTTACGTGGTGTTTGTAGAGTGAATACAATTATATCTCAAAAACGGAGCTCGAATTGCAGCTAAATGCATCAGTCAGGGAGATTCAAGCTAAGCTTAAAAAGAATCCGTTTTAATGACGCACTTTAGAATTATGGATTATGCATTTGTACTTGATAAAGTTGTTCTTTCCATGTCGCAGCCGCCATTTCAAATGTATTAATATTGAAAACTTAGCTTTAATAGCGTCCCAGTTTCAATATTTTTCAGTATAATTCATTTCTTAGGTTACACTAACTTAGTGTTGCTGAGTCAAGGCGTCAATCGAGCCGACTTTATGTTCTTAATTTTGATCAGTTCTTCTGTGGTCAGGTCAATTCATATGTTGTGCCCGTGCGCTAATAGTGTTTCTCTGATCCATGCTAAAGGAACAGCAAATTCTTGAATGGTGTCAGCACCCTTGACATCCATTGTGCATTATAACTTGAAGATGGTAGAATATACTGAAGTGTTTCTTTTATCATAGTTAACATTCTTGTGGTAAAAATTACTACATCCTTCATTAGGTTAAATAATGAAACCCACTTTTCAGGTGAAGAAGAGCGGGAAGTGTGCGAAGCAGTTGTGCTACGTGCAGTGACGGAGTTTGTAGTCCACAGTCCTGCGAGCGTGACGGCCCCACACAACCTCAGGTACCCGCTGCTCAACCTCTACAAGAGTGCCATCCACCACACCAGTGCTCAGGTAATCCTATTTTAAACCTCTGAGCGCTACAGGGAAACAGTCTCGGCTTCAAATTTTAGCCATGCTATAATAGTATGACCTTTTTTTTCGAGCTGAAGGATAATTAGCGGGAATTTATGGAACGTCAGCTAAGTAATGCACTGACACTTTATAATAGTCTTAGTTAGACGCAAACAACGCAATTGACGTAGTTTTATAAAATTTGAACAGCTGCTCATATCTTCAGGACTTGAAAGGTTAGATCTCTGAGTAAACTTTGCCTTTGGGAAGTGTTGAGCATGGTTGAGGGGTATGACCTATTGTGATAAAGTTTTGTTGGTCACTTACAATGTGTCGATTTTTAGTTTGGAGAGACTTCAGCTCTCTCCAGATAATTTTTATCGGTAGATTATTGCTGAGCGGTTTGGAAAAAACTTCATCCACTTATATACTTGTGATTGAATGTACTCGTCGCACCACACGCGTAGGAGTTACATTTACCCATTTACAGATGTTTTGAAATATCTATTTTCTCAACTATTCAGTTAGTTGTTCTTTCGTCGTGATGAAACCGCTCACAAAAAGCAGGTGAATTGCATTAAATTTCACCGTTTAAATCCCCTTAAAACTGACGACCAAACATTTCACGTGCGGGAAATGTCGATTGCACTGTTCAGTTAATATAATTTCTAGAATTTTTAGAGCCATGAAGATAAACAATGAACGTCTTTCCGTTTTATACAGCGAACTATTTATGCATTGATATTTGAAATATACGAAAACCTTTGTAAACGCTTCAAATTCATTTCTAATGAACCTTAAAAAAAAATAACGAAGTCTTAATTTCTGGTTATGTTGGACTTATTTTGACGTAAGCTTTACAAGAAACATTTCTATCGAATATTTTTGGTTCATAACCCAACTTCTTGTGATTTCATTACCTGGAATTTTAGTTTTGCAGTATACGAGCTGCCGCGTAAGATTAACTGTAACCTGTTGTTGTAATGTTTCCAATGTGATCAGGTGCGGCTGTCGTGCTGTGAACAGCTCTACCGAATATTCCACGAGTGTTCAGAGCCCCTGTCCACAGTGTTCATGCAGGCGCTCGCTCCAAGGCTCCTCTACCAGCTCCACAAGACGCTCAGCGCCTCGTCGTCTACTGAGCTGAGGCTCTTCGATGTTCTGGTCGACGCTATCCTCCTCACTTTTGATCGGACACTACCAAAGTACCGTGAGTGAACGCAAAAAGTAAAAAAAAACATGTTATACGTACGTTTAAATTAAAATTGTGGTTTCGTTATATTTTACGTCAGAGTAAGCAGGTTGATTCATTACAATCTGCTAACTATTATGGGAAGGGTTTACTTGTAGTAAAACGATGTAATTAGTTCGTTACAGTGTCCGTAGAATTCATCAGTCTGAGAGACGAATTAAAAAATCTCACCTTACAACAATTTTTCAGCTAAATGAGGAATTAAAACTAATAACTTTATTCACTGATTGAATGTAAATTTTTCCTGTTTACTTTCTGAAATGGAGAAAGGTAACCAAACGCCAAAACCAGACGTGTTAGTATAGATTTCGAATGACCTATATTTCGAGACCTTTTCGTTAACAGAACAGTTAATAAATTGTTTTGCTTTTAAGGTTCAGAGCTGTTAAACGTGGTGGTGTCATTCCTGGTGGAGTGTCTGAGCAGTGACAGCTCATCTGCTCTGTGCGAGATTGCGCTCAAGAGGCTCCAAACTCTCGCTCCGCTTCATCCGCAGGTTCTGTATATTTTATGGTAAAATTTAACACAGATCAGGGTACCGTGCTATCAAGATTCCCCAACAACTAGTGATTTAGTGAAGACTATTAAAAAAGTTCCGTTAGGTGAAATAGAAAGTAAAAACGTACAAAAGTTACGAGAAGTGATGATTAAGAACACTAAGGGAATTACTGTTGAGCAGGAGTTCCGTGAGGTGATGAGCCAGAGGCCGGAGTTGCGCAGCAAACTTGAAGCGGCCATCAAGGCTCGCCAGGCCACCACCGCCGCCGCCGACTCGTCCAAACAGCAGGCTACCCCCGCTCCCACCCAACACAAGCCTTCCATCCAGCTTAAGACCGACTTCTCAAATTTCCAGTGAAAACACGAGTACGTATAATTTATAGCGACGGGAATAGATGAAGTAAAGCAATTTTAGAGGGAATTTTAAAAACGAATTATAGTCAAGGACAATGGAACCGCATTTGTATGAGCTTGATATTGTGCATACTTTCTGTAAAGCTAATAGGACATGGCAATAAGAAATCTTGAAACGGTGCTATTGTTGAAGGTTTTATGAAAGATATTAGTTCCTCTGCATTTATGTTCCTATTTGTGCAATGTTTATTTCTCATGGGAACATTTTAAACGGAACACGACCGTGACATATATTAGAGCTTCTCTCTACCATTGTTGACTAGAGACGTTTCGTTATGTTCCTAAATACTGGCTCCGACTTAAGAAAGAAGGTATGCAATTTTTGTACTACGAACGATGAGTACTCGCATGTAGTTGTTAAGTGTTGAAATAATTTTTCTAATCTGAGATTCATTTATGGTACTACGAATAATATTCCTTCATAAAAAATTCGAATTTCCGTTAATATATATCAAGTTTTTCAACTAGTTTCACTACATACCACTAGTGAGTAATTAAAAATTTCTATTTTGCTAATTGTCACATCGTATAGATAGCGAGTAATCTCGTTGGATATAACCGATCATAATTAACTTGCAAATGATACACAAGTGGAAATTATGAATCATCTGTACTTTGCTGCATGGAAAAGTCATTCACAGAATGAGTGAAATATGCATGCTGTTGAACAATAAGCCAAGAACTTGACACATTCTCGTCGGTTATAAGTAGTATTCAACGCAAACCTAGGCGTGATATGACCTTTTTGAAATAGGTATCTTCAGTTACATTGAAGTATTTCGAAAGCAAGTCGTTCAGTGATACCACTTTCGTATTGTAGTAAAAGGTAAGCATATGTACATTTGAAAGGAAGACCATAACGACGGCCCATTTTATCTTTCGGCATCGGTAGATGTGTGGTATTGTAATTTCTGCATTCTCTACTACAAACTGCATGTAGAAGTAGATTTTTCATGGGACGAACATTAATACGTCTCCATTCGAATCAAAGAACTTTCAGCTTTGAATTGAGTTCGATGTGTGTGCCAGAAGGTTATACCGGTTCATTTCTGCCAAGCCATGATAGAGGTTTGCCCTCTCCTAGTGTGAAGGGAAAGATAGGGTCAAGCATTAATCGAGTCCACGTTCGAGCTGCTTTTTACGGTCTGGATGGAGTGCATACTATGAAATACACGAACCCGCATATCTTCTAACCATCTGCTTTAGTTTTAGCCATTTGTACTTTTACAGATTTATAGTACTCTTTCTTCTCCCTTAAATTTTATTTTTATCTAGAGACGCCCGTTTATTTTTCCCACACGCTCAACCTAGCAACCGTGCGCCCGACTTTCGCCCCCTCTCGTGCTGTTGTGTCATGTTATGAAAAGTATGGTTCCCTTTCCTTTCAGTTCCCTTTTCTGAACACACTAAACTGTCGAAACAATTCATTCGCATTCCAACCTTCGCTTGCACTTTTATCCCGACATTCGACTGCCCTCGCTCAAGACGTCCATGCCCTATTTTGAACACGTTTATCCTCAATAATGAAAGTTTACATTCCACGTCAAAGGTATGAAAATTGTAAGAAAAATAAAAATACTCTCAAAGATATATTCAACTGGACTATTAGTCCGTAAACGGTAATATATTTCGTATAATTATATGTGAAAGACTATATAAAGTCTAAGGCAGTACTAAACGTATTTCAGGTGATAGATTAATATATCTGAATTATCAATTAATCACTAAAGACGAGAATACATTTCGTGAGGCTCAAACCCAGCTAAGAATGACTGCTAAACAGGGAAAACGTCCAGAACAGGCAGCTCCAAAAGAGTTTATGCCGTGCTCCTTCATATATTAGTCATTCAATTGACTCTTGGCTCTTTCAGTCCTTGTGCAATAATCATATTAGGGAATTTTATAGATTAAGTAAACCTGATGAGACCTGAAACTGGATAGCTAACTACTCCGTTACGAACGTTAAATGCATATATATCCACCTACTAGAAAATATCTGATAAAGCCACGGTCAATTAAATACTGATAATTCCCTGCTAAGCTGAGCAGGATTTACACTGCTGCAATCCGTAAACCTTCTCCGCTCGATCCCCTACTTACAAATACAGAGTTGTTTCTACCAGTGATGACAGCCAGCAAATGTTGACATTGACCCGGCATTAAGAACTGCTGCACAGCGCAGGGGGGGTGGAGAGGGTCGTTCAACGGACACAGCAGCAGCTTAACCTCAGCAACCCGATGCCGAGGCGTCTTTTCCAGAACTTTTCGTGATGTTCAGCGTAGTGAACACCTGTAAAATAAAGTTTTCCCACAAGGTTTTAGGTAAAATAATTATGCCTTGGCAACTTTCCGTAGCAGGTATAGCAATAGAAACAGGCTACCGGCCCTAGATAATCATGTACGCTCTCAATTTCTTTCTGAACACGAAATAGAAATATTACAATTCGCAATTTCAATACCCGCAAAAGCGAAGAACCAACTTATACGGTGACACTAGGTGTAATTGGACAGTAGCGGAAATATAGAAGGTATAAAAATAATTATTACTTCGGTTCCTAAATATATGAAAAGTTCTGAATCTGAGGTCAAAATGCAAATCGGAGCACTGTAACCCAAGAGTTGGAAGTTTTTCCTTTAGTTTTTTACTCAGGCATCCAACGTCCAACAAAGAAGATACTGCTTTTGTACTTTCGTTGTATACAGCTGAGCACTCTCCTTCCTCCATCCTTTCGTTAAAATCGTTGTTGTCTTCACAACACACACATCAATAAACCAATAATTGAATACGAAATCAATAAACCACTAAAAGTTTAACTAGAGACGCTAGATACAAGAAAAATTTATCACATTCCTGTATTCTGGGTTGTCTTTCGTTCCGGCAGGACTTAATAACATAGTTCTTCAAGACCAACACATCAATAAACCAATAATTGAATAAGAAATCAATAAACCACTAAAAGTTAGCAATTACTAAGGATGTTCCAAACCAATCTTACAGCATTCCGTACGAACATTTACTGAATCTGCGATCCAATTAGTTTCAATCCAGGACATGGATGTACGTCCACTTGAGACACAGATCAAAAGATAAAAATTTATTTCAAGCGTTTCGTTCTCCCATCAAAACAAGCTCCATAGAAATACAGTACAGCCCTGAACTCGACTGACGTCAAAGCCTCACCTCAGCACAGGTAGGATGAATGCCGACCAAGTTATCGAAGTTCTCCTTGGTTGCGCCGAGCTGCAGAGCGATAGCGAAGCCCTGAGTGATCTCCCCAGCATTGGGGCCCACGATATGGAAACCCACCACTCGTTCCTGCCAAATTGAGTTATAATAAAAAAATGAATTAACCCGAAAAGGGCGGCGGTGCATTCACACGGGTCTGTGTGGCAGACAGTGGCAGTGTGAATGCAATAATCAGGGCCACGAGATATTTCAGGATAGTTTAATGGGTTAAATCTAATTCAAATAGCTAACATTTGTGACGATTAGGCAAGTACAACATAACATCTAAGAGCTACATACTATCAACCCACTTTTACTCGGGTTCAATTCGCAACTGCAACTTCTGTTTTATGTATTTTAAGTTCCTTGTGTAAAAATTGGCATTTTACACAATTAGGAACAAATAAAAGTATCTAATGATGAAGTTTCCCTTAAATTGTTATTTTGAGGTTAGTAATTATACTCTAGTTCTTCCATCAATTGCCCTCAAGCTAAGACACTAGATTAATATGAGTTGATACCTTCGCGCACACCCTACGATCCCCCATGTCCAACAATGTTAACAAATTGGGACACCATAGTATGAATAAATTTGCCACTTAGGCAACTTTTTATTCTACTGCAGGGTAGGAAATAAACGTTTGAATATGTTACCGCATCAATGAACCCATTGCATAAGTAAAATTAGAGTAGTTCAGTTTTCAGGATACATACTAACCAACTAATCTAAAATAAAAAACGCGATCACAATTTAGATTCCCCAGTATTGCACGTCTCTTACCCAGAGCTCCTCAAATTCGTCAACCTATCATGCACACTTTCCTTCAATTCACGCTGTCACAATTTTCTTACCAAATATTCATCATTTCCACATGCCTTCACCACACTGAATGCTCTACCCAGTCCGATGACCCGCGCTAAGACATTTCCATAAAATCGGACCTTCGTGTCGAGCTTCAGTTCGTCACCCTTACTTTTTTTAGATGTACACGGAACATCAAATACGTTACTAAAATCTTCGCGTCACTACAAGAGGAGCTGGTCGATGACGGAACTTACATTTTGGCTTTTGACGCAGATGAGCTTAGCATAGCAGTCATTCTCAGGACGGTGCGCAACGGTGTGCTCGAGAGGCCAGAAGTTGCTATGGTACACCTCGATATCCTGCTCGCTGTACTTCTCTATGGCCTGCTCCTCGCTCAGGCCGCAGCAGCCGTACTCCAGAGGAGTGAACACAGTCGTCGCTACGTTCTGGTAGTCCATCTTCTTCTTGGAGCCTTCAACGCAAGAACAGTTGGTTAACGGGCAATAAAAAAAAGTGCGTCAAGAGCGAGAATTGGAAAACGTTGTTGTAGCCATTATATAAACTAGTCATCGTTCTTAAAATTTGTCCTGGCAACTTGCATGAATTGTCTGCAAGAAGTACAAAAATATTTCAAGAAGCCTGCAATTTTCAATGCCCACTAGTAAGCGAAAATATTTCATCTGTGAACAAAGAAATAGGGGAGAAATAAATTGACAAGTATGATCAAATTTCTCACTTTGCTACCAATAACACCAGTCTTTTCCTTGCAAGGCTTATATTCTGCAAGAATATAAAGCCATACAAAACCGTAGCAACTAACCTACGCCACTCTTACTGATAACGTAATATCACTGAACAAACAAAAGAATCAGCACGTTAAATCTGGCTTTAACTCCAAACATGGAACAAAATTTCAAGCAATACAGCAGCAAGATTAACTCCAAAAGCTGCGAACCTCCATAGATTCTCCTGGCTAGCAGCTTTCCAGCCTGGATGGCAACAGGTGTGAGCTCCAACCCTGCTTCTATGACGTCACCGATGCCGAAAATGTTTGGCACCGTTGACTGCTCCTCGTCGTTAACGATAATTTTCCCGTTCCTGTTTTAAAAAAATGAGACATTTTTGACTATACAACAAAGCGGAACGAGACAGGGGTTATAGTTCTTCGTTTTGTATTGTGCGAAAAAAGTTTAATGAAAAAGCATACAATACTGTATTGTTAGTATTCTTAGTGTCAATAACGATCAGAAAAACCATGAGAAATAATAAAACCAGGGTCACAATTCGGCATACTTTCTTGGTTCATTCACCACAGGTAAAAGATTATCAAAGTAAAAATGTATAAACATTTCGGGATTCCTCGATTACTGAATTTCTGAAATATGTTCAGCAAAAAATTTATATAATAACCACAAATGTTAGGAAACGAAATTATTTTAGATTACACAAATACGGTACATTAGAATAAGATGTAGTAATCGTTGGGAAATCACCTCTTGACTAAAAATAGATGGTGAACACTATTTTGTTTAAATTCAAGGTATATTTCTGTTTGTGAATAGAGCTTCTAAAATTCTAAGAGTATTCCTATCACTAACAGGGCCTAAAATTTAAAATTTGCTATGGACAATGGGTCATCACGCTGCTCGGCGCTGGACTGGATGGATGCAAGAAAAAATAAATTATGCTTAGAGTTGTGACCCTGGTTTTATTCTTTCTTATACGACTACATTCCACACCAGTTCAAAACGCAGTAGTATTATCATGATAATGATTGTCAAGTTTAACCCCTTTGAATGCTTGAAGAATGTGTTTAACAGCTGCTGGGAGCATCTCAACGAGACAAGTGTCGTAAACAATCGTGAAGGCTTTCTATGAAGAATAGTCGTCTCTTCTTTACAAGATGTAATGAATAAGGCAAAAACTTGACAAAAAAGTGGTAAAATGGATAGAGGGTGTAAAAAAACGAAGCACAAGAGGACAAAAAGATGATTTGACAAAAGTTTGCCAAAAAATGGCAAAAAGAAATAGTGTTGAAACGTAACAAAAAATAGCATATATGGTAGCAAAACCAAAAGAGGTCGAGAGTAGCGGAAAAAACAGGGTGACTGAGAAAGTACAACAAATGGGAAATAGTTGAAAAGAAAAATACTATAAGATGGCAAAAATTGGTAGGAAAATTAGAAAGGTAGAACTAACCAAAACAGAACTAGGTCTCCAATATACGCTGAATAACATTCTCTCAAGGGACAACAATTACAAGGGGCCGATCGTAAAGTAAGATTCCTTCATTTCTTAAATATAGACGACAACCACGTTTATCTTTAGACCTAAATTTCATACATTATTTGAAAGCTTAAGCATCACTCTATTTTTCAACGTAATTGCTATGCCGATCAAAGCATTTTTGTAGATGCTACTTTAGCTTTCGTATGCCCGTATTAAAAAATCCTACCGCCAACCCGTTGAGATAGCGATTCACTTCTTTAATTGCGTCGTTTGTGCGGACACGTTGCCCGCCCAAACGTTCTTTCAATCTTGGGAACAAGTTGTAATCGTTAACTATGCTAGGTCAGAACTGCAGGGAGAAGGGGGAGCATAATAAGCCATCCAAACTGTTTCAGCAGCTTCAAGTTTGACAGGAACAGCCATTATCAATGCTGCTCGTGAAGTCGCACGCACACCTTCCGATACCGCAACTTATCAGGCAGTGTCTTCTGAATTGTGGCAAGAGAAATATCAGGAACCCAAAGAGCGAATTTACCTACAGTGATCCTCCGATCTTCAAGCAAAATTTCCTCAACCTTTTCGATCGCCTCGTCAGAAACAGTTGATCTCCCGCTTTTTTTATCATGTATGTTCGTACGAACGCCTATAAGCTCGGTACACCATTTGCGGATGCGTTGAATAGCCGTACCCTTTTCACCCTATATCCCGTCAATTGTCAATAATTGTCTATAGGTAAAACACCTTTTGCATTTAAAAAACGAATTGCGGATTTAGCGGTAGCGGCAATCGGAATTATCACAGAAAGCGGAGGAAGTCCTGTACACGGCAATGTTGCTGGAACTCAAGTAACATCGCAGTTTTGGATCTAGCGCTTCCGAGAACCTTGCTTTACGATGTCATCATAAATAGCGTTTAGAAGCCCATAGTTGACCAAATTCCCACGAGAAATTTTCCTGAACTACCCAGCTACAGTACGCTCAATAGATATGACATCAATGTATAAAAAGATGGCTTCTGTTATGACCACGTGGGTCATCCAGACGTCAGGAATTTGTAATACAGTCAATGATAAACAATGACCAACACCTGTTGCATCACTTCGAACATACGAGATTCAAACTATGGAAGCTCTATTCATAAAACATCTCGTATCAACGATACTGTTGATCCAAACCTGTTTTGCTTTTAATCAAAGAAAGAGAAGAATTTATAACTTCTAAAAATATTACACACTAGTTTTGTAGTTTCTATAGCAATGGTCAACCTTTTCATTCTTAAAATAATGTACAATATATTTTGACATAGTCTACGCGCCACGTCAAAAATGACGGACTTGACCATCATTTATTCTTAAAATTAATGGTATGTTTCCACTAAAGCATACACTCGTGTAATAAATCACCAACGTTCCTGATCGTTTCCTTTGAAATAAACTATTCACAACCAAACTGCGTTAATAAACAAAATACAGTAATGCCATATCGTATCCTATGAAACAAAAGATTTCATTTCCTTTACATTACATTTAATTACAATACGATGTGTGTTTGTATCTTCATTTCAAGAAATACGATATCCAGTATCCTAGGCGTCTACGACACCGTCGCATATTAGTGCGTCTGCGTCATACACTAATATTCTTCAATTAAATTATAAGATAAGGGAAAGGCTAACCAATCCAGCAACCAGCAAACTGCGTAATACTAATTAGTAGAACATTCGATTAAGAAATGAAATCCAGGATACGATTGAGCCAGTTTTCTCACTCACATTTCTGGACGTATATCCCGGCCTCAATTATATCCATTTAATTACATAGGAATCGGTGTGCACAGTGAAAACAACTAATCAATCAACGTGATCATAGTCTTAGGAGTATACAGATTAGATCGAAGCACTACACATGAAAGCATTTCTGTGGAAATCCATTAGCGTAACTAAAATGGTTTTGTGACCACATAGGAATCTCACCTCTCGTCAACATCACGTAGGATCACTACTTCATGAAAGAATGACCATCTTTACACAACTCCAAAGAAATATAAACCGAGTCCACAACGTGCACCTTGGTCGAAAAGCAACACTCACTTTGCAAGCTGCACGTCCGTGGTTTCCAGGCCTAGGTCCCCAGTGCAGGGATCTCGACCAATAGCGAGAACCACAGTGTTGTATTCGTCGTTGATCTCACCGTGCTCTTCACTCTGAGCTGAGACTCGCAGCAGACCCGGAGTGCCTTCCTCTACCTGGACATGCAACAGAATTTCTATTACAAGCTCGAACATAGCCAAAAGAGTTACGGTTTTTTAATCACTTTTCAGTTCTTTTTTAAAATATAATGATTGTGTAGTGACAGGCTTTTGAAACGTTATTGATCCATGAAATGAAAATAGTATGGATAGCAGCGCTTCAATAACTCGGACTATCCTGCATCAAAAGAGGGGACCATTTAGTTAGGACTTTGGAGAACGGAGAATCTATCTATGCACTGGGTGTGCTCCCACACAGGGTCCCCTGTGCTTGGAAATAATAAATTAAAAAGGAAGAAAAAATGAACAATATCAGCTTAGAAAACATAAAAATGGAAAGCAGCTAAATGGGCACAAAATTAGAATGCCCGAAGACGTAGATAGAGCTGAGGTAACCCAACAGTTCTCCTTCGGGACGCCAGTCCCCATAGCATCGGATAGACAAACCTAACTAAAACCTCACTGTCTATGGCCTATCCTATGCCTTCTGAGGGGAAAATGAATATAAAACGTAACTTTAGAAAGGATGAACTAAAATTCAAAAATATAAGAAAAAAATTAAACGAAAGATGAAGTGCATGAAATTATCCATACAGTACGAAAATTTTAATATATGTAATCCTCACTTAATCCGGACCTTAATATGTAATCCTGGAATTGATGCTAATACCACAGCCTTCCAGATATATAACTTCCAACACCCGCTTTTAATTTGTTAACGACCAAATTATTTCTCCGATAATGTTTATCATTATTTTAAAGTTCTCCACCTGTGACTAAATCGTTAAAAACTTAATTTTATTGCTTCAAAAATATAAAAACAAGTTTTATTGGACATTAAAAACAAGGATCTGGCAACAGATCAAAGAACAAGGTTCCAACCAGACAGACGCCTATGTAGGTGGCTTTCAACCGCTGTGGGTGTGTACGCATTACATCACAACAGTGCTGCGACCCCACTCTATTTGGCTTCGTACAAGAAACCAGCTCGAGCCTTCGGTAGGTATACATGCAATAACATTAAATTTAGATTTTACGAAAAACTAGCAGCACCCTTCTGAAACTGGACCGAGAGGTCCTTTTAGTCGACGAAGGATTAATAGTTGTTGAGATTTAGATCAATTTTTGCTGGGTAGGATCTACTGGGACAAAATTTACATTTTCCAACTTCTGAGTTTCTTTGGAAGCTCTCAAACTTTCAACTTTGGCCATAAATTTTCTGAAGCATTCAAATCAGAACTGATTAAATGTCATGGCAGAACTAGAATTTGGCAAATTTCTGAAGCCATGCGATGACCGATTTAGACGTACAAGATGTTTATAAATATTTTACTAAGGTAAACAAACACCTTAAAGAATCATCATGATCATCATTATGTACATGTGATCATCATTATGTACCTGTGAAAAAGTGAACTTCTACGATTTTACTGCGTAAAATATACAAGGCCTAAATATCCGCTTCAAAATGGGATCCCTGCTTAGCACAGCAGACCTGAACTTCAGGCTAATGATGGTAACGGCACAAAGACTTCTTTACTCGTACACATTGACTTTAAGAATACATAAACAAGAACAAAAATTTCCTTTTAAATTAATAATTCCAATGGTCCAACGTTGAAATCTTTCCACTGATCTATATTCATAATCTAAGATAACTGAATTTTTTTCTAATATTTAGAGAATCGCAGAAACTGAAATGCCAGACTTCGCCATACTTGTTTCAGTGTATACAGAGTTGGATTGCTAGGCATTCTGAGAGAAGTTAAAGCGAGAGTTATCAAACCGATTTGAACTCGTACAAGATTGAAATGAAAAACGACGGAAACTGCACGCATATTCAATACTTGGTCCAGTTACAGCCGCAAATGAACTAAAAGAAAACACGGCTTTCGAACAAGCGCGTCTGCAGGTCTCAAGAAACGGAATTATATGAAGGTGACTACACACGTTTCTGTAGGTCAGTAATCAGCTTCAACCCTGCATGGCAGCAGGCATCGTGCAGAAAGCGATGTCGCAGACCGCCTAATAATACTACTACTACTTCTACTACCCTTCATGGCACACATTTTGATTCAAATTAGGAAAATATTATTTTTTGCATAAACACCAGTCCTCAGGTGTAAAGGGATGACACACGTCTTTTTCAAAAAGAAAGCCTGCACATACATTCATTTTTTATGAGTATTGCTTCAATTTCCATTTAAAATTACTCTTGGACAAATCGTTACATATCTTTACAGATATAAGTTTCTATAGATTGTTGACTGATAGCAAGACCGTACTTTATAAGGTACAAAACAATGTCTGTAAAATAAATCTCTGATATAAATTTGAATAATTATTACAATCTTTTTAGGGCACTAGCGATGAAGGAGACAATAAAATTTACCTTCTCGACTTTGGTTGGCACAGCGCCTCTGATGAACTTGACTCCCTGCTGTTCCATGTACTCGGCCACTTTATTGGCCATCTGCTGGTCGAAACCTCGCAGGAAAATGGACCGGACCTGAAAAAAAGGTTATATTAGACGAGATGTGAAACGGTCTACAAGGAAATTCGTTTCCTGGGGTCGGTGTTGAAATGGCGTTTCAGATGACTCATTCGTCAGATCTGCGCTCAGGCAGCACATGCTATACAAGGGGGTACCCAGAAGTAAAGGGAATTGTGTCATGTAATTTTATTCAGTTATTGTTGCCTCTTTATAGTCTTATCACCAATATTCTTCATCTGGAGCAATGCACCGGTCCAGACGTGTGCTCCACTTGAGAAAGCAGTCCAAGAACTCTTGGTGAAGCTAAGTTTTTTAACGACTCCGTCGTTTTCTGCTCAACCCCTTGAACATCTGCAAAACGTTTTTCTTTGAGGACTTTCTTCCTTCGAGAGAACAATAAAAGTTGCAGGGAACGAGATCGGGTGAATGGTGGTCAAAAACTATCATCCGTTCATGAGGTTGAAGGTCGCTCTGAACGAGGCTGGTCTTGCAGTGATAACTGAACATTCCTAAAGCGGACAAACTACTCGTAAACTTGAGTCTCATTCGTGGCAGCATCCTTGTAAGCTATTTGAAGCATGACAAATGTTTCCCCTGTTTCCCTTTTTCGACTGTTTTCCAGTGGAAAAACAGGATTACACGGCAGCACGCTGCTCCTTTCTTTCAGCCATCGTTAAAAACAACAAAAGGCGTGAAGCACTTCAAAACATGCACGAACCACGGAGCTATACGTCTTCCAACGAAGACTCCAGTTACCACACTAATATGTACCTGAGGGTTGCCTCAACTGCAAGCCTAAACTACTACTGGTTTGTCACACAGAAAACTATTCCGATTACTTTTTAGTCTCCCCTCGTATTGTTGAAAAACCAAAATTTCTAAGGTACCATACAATGACTCGACTACAAATGCTAAAACAAGTCTTACCATGACGGTGACGTCAAAACCTAAAGCAGCCAAGAAGCCGGCACATTCGAGGGCGATGTAGGACGCCCCAACCAACAAGGTTTTCCCTGGCGCGTGCGACAGCGAGAACAGGTCATCAGAAGTGATGCAGAACTCCTTTGCTCCGGGAATGTCAGGGTAGCGCGGCCGGCCGCCCACAGCTACCACTATCTTATCTGCCGTTATGGTTCTTTCCTTGCCACGTCGGTCAACAGTCTGCAAAAAATGAATATCATAAATATTAGGTACTTTTTTCGTGCCTCGCTGGGTAAAACGTGCTCAACTGCACTTCTCCCATAATAGGAATTGTTAAAAAATATTCACTCACTTACCATAAGCTAGGCAACAGTCTGGACAAGCATGTATCCCCACTGTATTTGACAATCAAACCAACAGAAAAAAACATCTTTACGCTACTTGTGAAAACTTGAAAGATACGCAGAATCTCAGGTAGTAAACATTTCTCAACGAAATCAAGTAACTTATCAAAAGGGAGAAATCAGACTTCTGCTGCAAGCTGCTTCAATGGCATGACCACTTCTAGCTTCTTGCTCCTTCAAGCGGAATAATCAAGTAGAAAATGTGATAGAACCTGGCTAGGGGTGGTGCTGCCTTGAAAAGACCAGGTAGCCTAAAACAATTAACATAATTCAATTTCGAGTAAACTGAAGGAATGCACTGGAACAGATCTAATGTGACCCACATGGGCTCACCCAGTCTTCATGAAATCAAATGAAAAAATGAGGCCTGCTCAATTACAGTATCCCCTTGAAGATGGAAGGTCCATTCCATGCGGCTTTCAAAACCTTGCATCAATGTCACTAACTACGAATAAAACTACTAGACAAGAACATAGCCCATTTCTAAACAAAACTATTCACGCTTTTTGGAGTCTGTCCACATAATATCCCTTGTTAGTCAATATTATATTTGGCGTGCTTAAAACAGTTTTTTACGATCAATATAAAAATTTACTTCATTCAGGAATAATCCGTTGACAGAACATGCATAGAGCGCATTAACAAAGAAGAGTTTGGGCCAACTTTATCTCAACATGCCCATTATCTCGACATTAATTTTTTACTAGTTTAAAGCTCCCTAGCCACATCAAATGCGATCTCAAGAGGGGGAAAAAAAGGACCATTGAGTGAGTACCGACTTTAGAAAACGAGAAAATCTACGTGCAGGTATTCCCACCCAAGATTCCTTGCACATAGAAACAGTAAATTAAGAAAGCTGATGCAGAAAAGATAAAAACTAATCAGTGTAATAGGCATGAAATTGAAAGAAGCAAAGTAGGTATTGAATTGAAAAAAAGTATGCATAGAATTGAAAAAAGTGTGCATGAAATTGAAAAAAACAAAGCATGCATGGAATTGAAAAAAGCAAAGTAGGCGTGAAATTGAAAAAAGCAAAGTAGGCATGAAATTGAAAAAAGCAAAGTAGGCGTGAAATTGAAAAAAGCAAAGTAGGCGTGAAATTGAAAAAAGCAAAAAGTAGGCGTGAAATTGGAAAAGCAAAGTAGGCATAAAATTGAAGAAAAACAAAGTAGGCATGAAATTGGAGAAAAACAAAATAGGCATGAAATTGAAAAAAATAGGCATGAAATTGAAGAAAAAACAAAATATGCATGAAATTGAAGAAAAAATAAAATAGGCATGAAATTGAAGAAAAAAAACAAAAATAGGCCTGAAATTGANCAGGCGTGAAAATAAAAAAGCAAAACAGGCGTGAAAATAAAAAATCAAAACAGGCGTGAAAATAAAAAGCAAAGTAGGCATGATAAAAGCAAAGTAGGCATGATAAAAACAAAGTGGGCATGAAAATGAAAAAACAAAGTAGGCATGAAAATGAAAAACAAGTAGGCATGGAAATGAAAAAACAAGTAGGCATGAAAATGAAAAAACAAGTAGGCATGACAATGAAAAAACAAAGTAGGCATGAAAATGAAAAAACAAAGTAGACATAAAAATGAAAAAAACAAAGTAGGTATGAAAATGAAAAAAAAACAAAGTAGGCATGAAAATGTAAAAAAACAAAGTAGGCATGAAAATGTAACAAAAACAAAATAGGCATGAAAATTAAAAACGAAGTAGGCATGAAAATAAAAAAAGTAGACATGAAATTGAAAAAAGTATAGTAGGCATTTAAAATACAAGTCCCGAAGGTCTAGCTATAGCTGAGGTAATCTAACAGTGTCATTATTTCAACATGCCTATCATCTCAACATACCTATTCTCCATTTTTACTGAATCAACCAAGTCCAAGGCATATAAAAAATTCCCCAAATTGTACCACAATATCGTAAATTTAACGCAGCAAGCAAAAATCGGGTTGAAACTGAGGTGTCAGAAGAACTCAAAATATCAGAGAAGCCTCAACATTGCCAGCAACCTCAACAGTAGTAGTAGTAGTAAAGCGATCATAACTGGCGCTTTAGGATACTCCGCCCATTTCGCACTGAAAACAAGTATTTCTACAAAGCTCAAGAGCTGCAGAAAT
>VOMN01042606.1:0-25099 GCA_014899125.1 Orchestia grillus
TTTCGGCGTGACTGCGTTGTGGGAAGAGACGAACTTCATGGACGCAGGGCATGACCTGGACGAGGCTCGTGTGCTGAACCACATGATGGGACTTGGCGAGGACGTCAGGATTTCCAAAGAATCAATCCACGTTCACTTATCGGTCAAGAAGCCCAGCAACTACCGCGTGAGAGACGACTACGCGTACGCTGACATCGCCAAGCCTCACGTGCGGCGCGCCGCTGCCAGGTAAGTCAACATTTCATCATGTTCAGTTGCTGGCCACCGGTGGGCCGTCTATTACGAACGCCGCGTTCAACCTTTTTTCTTTGCCGAAGAAAGGCGCCAGGAATCGAGAACAATATATACTGTAGTCAAATAAAGTTTCAAATAGAAGCAAGAATTCAGGACACACTCGTAAGGGGATGGGTCCACTTCATCAAAAACTCACCTGACTCTTACAAACAGGTTACGGTAAACAGTCGAGGAGTATGGTACAATTAGAGATAAGGAATTATTCATTAAGATGACTATCCTGCTGGGGAAATATATTACCTATTTTCTAGATAAAAATTTGGGGCACTAGACGGTTCGAGTCCAACTGTTAATAATAACTAATTCTTCCTCAATTTCAACATCCTGCTGGGAAAAGTGTAAAGTATGCATTTTTCAGGGCTCGAGACGGCTCTGGGTCATCAGTGAAATTTTTCGCGACTTCGCTGGGTGGCCCCGACGCCGCGTCCACCTTCGCCTTCGCAGACCTCGTGTTGCTCACAGACACCTCGGTCTACTACCAGCAGAGCCGCGCCACAGGTCTGTAGCCACTGCCGCCCTCATGCAGACATTACTACCAACAGACTCCAGCCCTGCAGACCTGTTAGACTCCAGCCCTGCAGACCTCTTTTAACTGCACTGTTATTCTCACATTACAAGCGGCTCGACCGCACCACAGGTCTACAGAGTTGAAAGTGCCTTCTTTATTCAGACTTCACGACCATCTCTGGTGCACTCTTCGTAGGGCAGTTGTAAGCTGACATCTCTAAAATTTTATTCATGTAACGTGAAACTAGAATTAGAGCAATCATTCCTATCTTCATTTGACGGAACACATTTGTATAGTATGAGTAAAATTTACAATGGTAAATTATCTACGGGCGTATATACTGACCTATGAGTAGCATATTCACTATTAATCTTTTTGGGTACATACATATATTCAACGAAGATGTTAGAGTGGCAGTGGAGCTCGTGGAACTGTGTGGAACTCGAACTAAAACTGTTCGGAGCTATGGAGCCAAAGTTTCTCTGTGAAGGAGTCTTCACGCGATCAGTCAAGGTCTGGGGACAGTGTCGTGAGACACTCAAAATGGGCATCGAATGCTAACTTTGTTCTTTATTCTGGCGTCCGATTTGACACCAGAATGGAGCAAAGTTAGCATTTAATGCCGAAATTTGAGTGTCGTCCGACATTGTCTTCAGATTTTAACTGATCATGTGAAAGGTCCGTAACGAGAGCAACTTTAGAGCAGCTCCGCATCGTGATATGTCAGATTCATAGAGCGACGTTCTCGTTTTAACTCGATGTAAAATATTCGAAATGAATCGAAATGGTTTTGAGTTCTACACTTAGACGATTTCAGTGTTTACACACTTTAGTAATAGTTCACGAATCAAGGCTCGAAGAAATTAAACAAAAACGAGAGTAGCATAACGAGATAGTTGATATAAAGGAGACAAAATTCATCGTTTGTTCGGTATCGTATTAATTATTTTTTATTTTCGTTGCATATTTTACCTTCGTAACACAAATGAACAGCGAATTAAGCCCAATATGAGGATGTAGGACAGCTCTATTTAATGCATGATTGTCATCACAGATGCAGCTCCAATTAATGCATGATTGTCATCACAGATGCAGCCCCAATTAATGCATGATTGTCATCACAGATGCTGGAGAGTGCGACGACAGCCTCCTGAGCTGCCTCACAGGCGGCTGCTACCCTCCCTCCAGCCGGTGCAACGGCCAGTTCGAGTGCCCTGACCGGTCCGATGAGGCTGGCTGTGAGTAGCCATGCTTCTTCTACTGATTATAATGAGTACTGTTCTGTAATATCGTTCTAATTGAGATATCAAAATTTCATAAAACTAACCAGTAACATTTTTAAGTTATTTTATGTGAGCTACAGAAGTTAGTGTAGGATTCTATAAGGAAACATAGGCAGCTTTAAGTTTTTGTTTGCCGCTTAGAACCACGCGTATCGTACAGCACAAGGTCTCTAGACCAGTTTCTTTGCATTATGAGCTGTTTGTGTCTATTTCAGGTAAACTTATCGAACCTCTATTATTGTATTATACTAATTGTATTTTCATTAATGTAACTAGAGAGACTCGTATTTATGTCCATAGAAATCTAAATCGAGACCAAATATACGAATCAAGGAATGAGTACAATTTACATCTGATATGCTGCACAGACGCAGGATGGTCACGCAAAATTCTTGAGCCCTTGCCACTTTTGAGAGGAAATCGATGGTCCTTGCGCCCAGAGGCCGCTGTCCTGCAGCTTGTTCAGGCAGCTGGAGATGAGCCTAAGACAGCTTTCCAGAAGCTTTTTAAAATAAATTTGCACCATGTTCACTGAATTCCACTCTAATAATTAATTTCTTTAAGCCGACGTCAGATAAGCTTATGTGTATCGAAACACCAAATTGTAAATTTAATTTACATGTAAGACCGAAAATACAGAAGTCAATATTTTCTTAGCTTGTTTATATTATTTTATTCTTGTGGCGCAAAGATTATGTAGTGAGTATCCATGTATAGGTTAGAATCTGGAGTACCTAGTTTGGAAGAAAGTTCAAGGCGTCCGCCTTACTGCAGTTTTAGCCTGATTTAAGTCTCCGGAATGCATTCCGTTCAGACGTTTTATCTCTCAATTTAAAACAGATTTATTTCTATGATGCAGGTCCTATCGATGTGGACCCTTTACGAAACTTTCGCCTGTACCGCCTAAGTCGAATTTGGAGATTCTACGACCCTATCCTTGGAGACTGGGCGTGGAGGGATCACCGGAAAGAAGGCTCCGAGATACAGGTCTTCTCTATACCGAAGCGCCCTCAAACCTGGGTTGTCAACATGTTTGCGGTGGGCAAGAACAAAGGTCTCGGACTCCTGCGGGAAAAAATCACAGTAAGTTTCTATGGCCAAAAGATGGCAAGATGGATGACGAGAATTTAATTTACTGTGCTTGAGAAAACCAGGGATGCTTGAATCATTCTTCAGGCACTTACACATTGGGTTTAAGCATGAAAATTTTTTGAACGCGTAAAGCGTATTGCGCTCGTTTTAAATATCTTGCTCAATCTCTTATCATCCGGACGTTCATAGCAGTAACAAATAACGAACTACGTGTGATTGAGAATCAATTGTGTATCTAATAAAACTATGTTTTCTTCAGTTCGACTCAGCAGGTCCGTTCGTTTTGACTTTAGAAGCACCGAAAGTGGCGCGCATGTGGGAACAAGTTGGACTGCGAGTGTGCGTCTTCAACTTCGACACCTGGATTGTGCCCGTCATGATCGTGTTGCCCAAGTCCGACCTGTACAAGACTGTCGTAGTCGAAGAAAACGGGAAAACAGAGGCTTATAATCCCAAGAAAGCGGAGGGAGAGTTCCAGCATATCGTTTGGGTGAGAATATTGTAGGAGACTAAAAGATAGTCATAGGTACAGCTGATGTCTTCATGGTGTATTAGTTTGGTCTCACATAAAAATGGTCTATAATCTAAGGGTCATATTTTAACGTGATATTTTGTTTTTAAATTAATTGATGTAAATAAAAATAAATAAGGTAAAAACAAAACGTGAATACAGCAGTAGAAAAATTCTATTGCACATGCAGAATATCAAGCCTTCTCCAGTAGAAGCTGATGTATAAATACAGTAATCCAATGCTCATGATGTATTTCACCCTCAAATCCTACGTATTTTTTTGTAATTGAACCCTTAAGGAAGCAGTAATTTTGAATTTTGGAGCTGCTTTTTCATCCATGTTTCACTTCAAATAATTCATTGATCTAATTTGCAAAGAGCAAATTATGTTACCACCACTACTACTTCAATACATTCATATTTGGAAAGAAAAGTTAATTGAATTATATGTATGGGTGTTCGAGGTTGTGTTTTTATTTTAACGTTTCTTTTATTCATCTTCAAAAGAATACTTTTCTACTGATACAATATGTATCAAAACAAACTCATTTTGATTTTAAAAAAGTTTAGGTTAATTTTTCACGTTATGCACCTCCAGCTGCCGGCATGTTTTTCCAAATTACAATAGCTCGTCAGAAGACCCAGCTTAATTAAGTCGAGTTAGATGGTCTGCGGGGTAGAAATTCATTTTAGTCATAAACATTATTCCATAGAGAATCATGTTTCAAATACAGTAAAAGTACAAACCAAATCTTGAATGTGACTCATGGATGTCTTACTTTACTAGTTCAGTCACAGTGCTACTAAGTTTTACCTTCATTAGGAATGAGACAATGAGGAAACCTTCTTTTCTCATTGATTTTCCTGGTGCCAATCACATCCTTCATCGCAACCTACTCATGCAATCGAGTAGTATACCCGAGCAGGAACTCTGAACAGGGTTTTTCAGTCAAATTGTCATCAAACTTCGAACTCGAGCTTGCTTTTTGCCTTGGAATTCGGCTTCTATACAGATTTGGTTAATCTCATCATTTAACCACTGTTTTTTAAGCGTTTGAGTTACGAGAGCCCTGACATAGGCCATTTCTGGCTCGAGGGCCAGCTTTCAAACATACTTGAGCGTCAGTTCATTTAAGAATACTGTAACAGTCTGTGATAATGTTAATTTAATTCTACATTCATTTAAGCCACGTAGTTTAATAAATCACAGTGGCTGGCTCAGCTAAGTAAAAATAGCAGTTTGCCTTCAATGATCATTCATTATTTAAAATAATTCAGATATCCACAGTCTTTCTCACATCACGCTAAGCGATCCACAAACACATTTGAAAATCACCTCTTGAAGTTGCAACGTGACTTCCATACCTAATTTCCAGATTAACTTCTCGCTGTTTGACCAATTCAATAGTAACACACATTGTCTGTGACTAATTTCGAAATCAACGACCCTTTCGGCTCTTCTTTGTTCAGTTGAACCCCGGCGAGTTCCGTGACGTGAGCATCCCGATCGTCTTCACCGGGATGGGCGAACTGACGGTGACCGTGTACGGCACCACGCAGCAGCAGGCAGACAGCGAATCTGTTACCATCGACGTCCAGGCCGAGGTCAGCACTCTCGCTCGCTGGTTTTATGCGACAAACGTTCCATGCATGCACGAAAAATGTCTGACCTGATTATTGCTAGCAACACTTCGTGTGTGAAGGAAGGCGTTTCAGACAATCGGCTCAGACATTTTTCAGGCATACCCGACGCGAATATCGCAAAATGGTTAGCCTAAATTCTAGACCGACCATTTTGCGATGCACTTCATGTATGGGTGAATAAAAGTCTGGACTAATGCCATGCCCTCGTTTGGGGTATTTTGGTGTTGTATATTTTATCGTACATTATTTCTGATCATTTTGAGCTCGCGTTTATTTCCGCGCGAACTCGTTTATTTAATTTAAATGAGATTACTCAATATATGCTTCTACCACCTGATTTCTCAGGAAACTACTTTCATTCTACATCATAAATATTCATGACTTTAATTAGTCATTCAATGACGAGAGATTCTCATATTAAATTGACTCGCGAGTGATCCGAAGATGGATCCCGATCATCGATCTACCATCACGGCTGTAAGAGTTTCACGTCCTAAGCCCCCTTCCTCCCCCGAATACACTATTTTGAATTGTTGTCTCGACTTCGACACTAGAACTATTACAGTGTACCAGTAGTCTAGTGTACCAGTAGTCTAGTGTACCAGTAGTCCAGTGTACCAGTAGTCCAGTGTACCAGTAGTCCAGTGTACTAGTGATCCAGTGTACTATAGAGTAATGCAAACCTTTCTCGTCGCATCACATGCACTAGCGGTGTTTGAACTAGAAACACGATTAGAATTTTACCGAGACTGCGTAACGAGCAGGGAGCTACGATTGGCAAGCACACCTCGAGGCTGCTGGACCTCAAGAACAGAGGCCTCGTGTACGAGTTTCTGGACATCTCCTTGGACGAGTCTCCTCTGATCCCTTACTCTCTGAAGCGGCGCTACATCTACAGCACGCCCAGCGGCCACATCTCCATCACAGGTATTGAGACGTTGGTTCCTGAGCCCTGAGGGGCCCTTTGATTTGTTCTCGAGGCCTTACAAACAGTAAGTATTCTCGAGTGTGGGTTGAGTTGTTCACAGATAAGATATTCTTGGTGTTGATTGAATTTTATCTTCACTCTAGGGTCCCCTCTTTTATCGAATTTGACATTTTAAATGAGTATATCGTTGTTGAGAAGGACTAATTGAAGGGAGAGATTATCCGTTAATATGAATATTCTGCACGTGACTCGTCTGCGCTTTCGTACCTGACATTCTGGCTGTTGAAGTATGTGTTCATACCAGCAGATTTTTGCCATCGCATGCGATGTCCGTGAATATGCGGTGTCCGTAGATGAGAGACTCAAGTATCTTGGCTAACCGAAAAACGATAAAACTTTAAGTGTATCTTTGACGTAGGCGATGTGGTGGGGCCTTCGTTCCCTGAGATCCCCGTGAACGCGGAGTGCCTGCTTGGTATGGAACTCATGGGAGCCGAGACCGAGGCCTACAATTTCGCTGCCAACCTGTGGTCGCTGCACTACCTCCGCCTCACCAACCAGCTCCCCTACGGCATGACCCATAAGGTACTGTGGCAGGTAACCTCTTCCTGCTCGAATTTCTTTTTATTGAATAAAAATGCTCTTGTTTTGCATAGCCGTATGAGAAGCTTTGTCGCCACTGATAACTAAAATTAGAACAAACAAAAATAGAACTATAATATTTTGTAAAATACCTTTGAAGTCAGTATAAACTACGGGTTGCAATCGTTCTGTAAGCACAGAAACGCTTTCGAAATGCTCACACGACTCAATTACTGAAAAAAGATTATTGTTCTTGCAAGCACATCGGTGTAATTGTGGAAGATACTGTATATATTACAGACACATTTAGTCACGGAGATATTTTTGTCAGAAATATAATTTTGCCTGTTAAGAGACCAATCTTATAATACTCGCTCGTTAATTGTTTATGGAAAATGTTTCTAGCTAAATAATGGATTTGGCTTACATATGGTTATTGCTTGCTGTCTCTGTTATGCTGCCTTTGAACAAACATGAAGTAAAACAAAACTCAACTAATAAACTGATGACGCTTTGATTTTTTCCATATGTGTGCTAGATTTAATTGAAATAATTTTTTTGTTCATTTTACTTTTCATAACAACTCGCGTTGTGGTTGGTTAGGTCCTTCCGTAATCGATATTTTATTCGCGCCTCTGTGAATACGAACCATAGAGCTTGAAATTTTCTGCATTTTTGCATTGTTAGTTCTAATGTTGAGCTTCTAAACCGAGGTTGTGCTCGTGAATTCAATTCCAAGTTGGATGGGTAGCATATTTGATTGGAAGTTTTAGAAGATCCGTGCACGTTTGACAGAGATTGAAAAGAAGTAAAACAATATCAGAAATTCGCTAGTGATGCCATTTCAAGTGCTGGAATACGTCTTTAATAGATAAGTTATCTTTCTTTCCCCTATTTATGATTAAAGTTTTTCAAGAGTCGTATTATTTTTCTATTGGAATTACAAAAGGCTTTTTTCAGAAGTAAATCTAAGTAACTGATGCGTTAGCTAGTGTGGTGCTAGCTTCGACTTACTCTAATGATCAACTTTGAACTAAAAAGTTAATTGCCGACGTTACTCGCGTCCATTATTTTAGCATAGAAATTTCTACTAGAAGCCCCCCAAGAGGGTTGTTGTTCTTGACTTCTTTCCAGTACAAGATGGTAAAGGGAACAGTGAATATTTCAGTTGAGTTAAAACTGAACCGAACTCAGTTCACGTAAAACTGAATCGACCTGAAACCTAATCCGATAAAGAATCGATGAAACCCATTACGTGTGCGCAGGTGCTGAGCGCGGTGGCAGTGAACTACGCAGCCATCGTGCGCTACCAGAACCCGGACGGCTCCTTCTCCATGTTCCCGGGCGACGAAGCCGGAGTCTGGGTCACGTCACACGTACTCAAGACGCTCATGATTGCTGACTTTCAGGTGCCTTGCGAACCATGATTATGTGGACTCTTTTCATTCATTGCCAGATAGTATGGAGGTCTGTTGCAAATACGCTCACCATCAGGTGTTCGTAAATAGGATTCTTTTGTCACCAGTGATAAGTTTTCAAAGGGTAGCATGTGAGGAACGATCGATTTAGGGTTTCAATTTAGTTTTAAATTTTGTTACGAAATGGGATTGATGAAGTTATTTTCATCTTTCCCGCTCAGTTCATCTTTTGCTAGTTTTAGTATACGTTAGAAAATCGGTTAATTTTATTTTTTGTTACAGTAGGAGTTTAAAACCTTAATTTATATTTTTAGGCAACCGAAATATTACAGTGTACAGGTTTTCAGGTCCTAATTCATGAATAAAATATTAAATGATGATCAAAGCACTAATTGATGAACATAACATAAATTGATGAACAAAGCATTAATTGATGAACAAAGCAATCGATGAATAAAACATCAATTAATGTTTTTAACAATATGTTTCTTCAGAGGACATAGGATACGCAATAGGGAAAGGTTAGTTAGGTTTGTCCATCGTGTGCTATGGGGAATCCCTAGGGAGCACTGTTAGGTTACCTACGAGATTTCTGTCCTTCGTGCCCATTTTGTTTCTTCCCACTTTCATGCCTTCTTCATTTATTATTTTTCATTTATTCGTCCTCTTCCTTCTTAACTTGCTGTTTCTGAGCGTAGGGAGTCCTGTGTGAGAACACACTTGTGCTTTGATCCCACGCTCCTTACAGTCTATGCTAAGTGGTCCTTTCTTTTTCACTCTTTTGAGATCGCCTATGATGTGGCTAGGGAGCCTTGAACTAATTAACTAATAAAAGTAATAATTTTAGCATCTGTACTTATTGGTCAGGACTGGGAGAACCATCTGTACGTAGACCGGCACGTGCTGAGCAGCGCGACCTCATGGCTCCTCGACCACCAGACTGGCGAGGGCAGCTTCATGGAGACCCCGCACTACCACCAGCCCATCAATCCTAAAGTGGACCCCAGGGTAAGTGGAGACCCCGACTACCATCAGCCCATCAACCCTAAAGTGGACCCCAGGGTGAGTGGAGACCCCCCGCTACCACGAGCCCTTTATATATTGGCAAATGGGCCGACCAAAACTAATGTTATCGAGAGGCTTGGGCCTCAGTTCTAGAGATCACAACATCACTTCAATTTGGTCATTAGAAAAGTTTAATGTTGTTGAGTGGGCTCCATGGTGTAGTGGTTAGTGTGATGGCCTAAAAGTAAAGAAGACTAGGGATCGAATCTCGGCTCAGGCGAGGCTTTTTACGTGACCACGGAGTACTTCCCTTGGAAAGGGAAGCTTAAACCACACATTCCTCACATCCCTCACATCCCTCGCCACAACAGTAGTTGTAAGGCATTGAAAACCCAACGGTTAAACGTTTTGGAATTAATAAAGGTTCTTTGTCACAAGTGTGATTCCAATTAACTTTTGTCATGATTGGTAGAATACCTCGTATTAATTAACACGGCTCCTCCACCAGTCGTCGGTGGCGTGGCTGAGAGCTACGCGCTATGCGAACATCACGTTAACGGCTCACGCCCTGCTTGCGCTGGTGCCCGTCCTGCCAACCCTGCAGAGCACACTCAGAGTTCGGGCCAACTCTGCCACCGTCAGAGCTGTCAGGTGAGTTCTCTGAAGGAACTCAGTAGCGCAAGTGGTAGCGTACTTGTATCCTGGTCAGGGGTCCCGGGTTCGAGACTCTGGACAGAGTGCTTCCCTTGGGAAGCGAATATTGATACAGTATGCTCAAAAAAGCCAGTGGCGTATCAGTGAAGCTGCTAGCCTGGGTGTTCGAACTACGATATTGCCAAGTCTTTAAGGCTGCCTTATCAAAAAAGTGGCATGCGATGATTCAAGAATGTGAAGCAATGCTTCAAGTTGGTCATTTTCAGCGTTGCGAGTAGAGAAGAGCTTTCACTGACTGATAACAGCAGGCAAGGGTTTTGCGTGTTTCTTTGTTATCTGTACATCTCACTTTCTCTGAATTACCACTCAAGGCATTGTGGCTATGACTGGGTAACTCTCGCAGCAGCTTGTACGCCCGACTCCTACAACAAGAATTACACGTACTTTTTATTGTAGGTTGAAACTTTAATATTGTACTTTTTATTGTATTGTAGATACCTGGAGCGAGAGTTAATACGACTGACGGACCCTTACGACATCGCGGTGGTGGCGTGGGCTCTCACCAAGGCCGGAGCTGGAGGATCTGACCTGGCCTTCGAGAGGCTGGACCTCATCAAACGAACAAGTGGTGTGTTTACGTTATTACAAAACCTCCGTGATGCTCGAGTGCAAAGTTTTCTTTCGGTCTCACTCGTATGAAGTGACAGCATTCGTTCGACAAAGTGCAGAAAAACATCGTTTCATGTTTTATCTCTTGAAACGCGCATGTCTTTTGTAAAGTTTTAGATAGAGTGTGACGATCTGTTGATTTTGGCTCTGTAAGCGTTTGAGACTAGCTCTAATTGTTTTACGTGCGATTGGTAGTATATATTAGAAGTGTGTGTAGAAATTAACTGAAGCTATCATTATATTTAATAATAATATAAATGAAAATAATTTCAGACAGCAGAATCTACTGGTCTCGAGAGCCCATCGGCCACAATTCCATCGTGTACGAGGACAGCCAGCGACCGTTTGTCCAGCCTAAGGTACGCCCGAGGGGAGGGTTCCTCAATGACAGCGAAAAATACTAGCACTTTCCATACAAAAGACGAGCTATACCCATAGGTACAGTCCATTGTTTCTAAACAAATAATTTTCTTATGTTCTTGTTTCCTGAATGAGACTTGTTTGGCTGAAATGGGCAACATCAACGGCTACTTCTTTACACGCTGTAGCATCCATCTTGTCCAAGTAGACGATCCAATGAGTGGTTCACTTTTATTCTTTCGTAAATTGATTTGAGGCTAAGAAAAACTTACGCTCACAGCGTCCATATTTCATGTAACAAGTCATTCGAGAGCGCTCAACGTCCATAATATGTTAACAAAGAGAACTTTCCCATTGTCAATTTTGTTTCATTGATCGGGATTCTCTTCTACTGTTCCTCAGGAATCCAATAATAAACGTTCATTTGGGATGACCTGAACAAACCTGAACGAATCAGAGCAAAGCTCATTTAAAATCACAGCTACTTTTGCCTAAATGTAAGACACGATGACGATCAAATCAAGGGACACTAAAAGACTCACTCCGATATCAAGGCTAGTCGGAGGTCAGTAGTCATTCTACATCGCCACGACGTGATGAGCAATTAACTGCTTTTTGCCGAGCTACGGACCGAGTTTTTTAACAGGTCAACAGTGATTTTACTTAGGTGCCGACGTGCACAGTAATTAAATGCATGATGCCAAGTTACTGACCGATTATTTTCAACAGGACGACCAAAAATGGGACGCCCATGCTGTGGAGGCGACGGCTTACGCGCTGCTGGTGTACGTCGAGCGAGAAAGTCTGGGGGTCATACAAGAGAACATCGTCAGGTTCCTAGCCGAGATGAGGGAACTCGATGGAGGACTGATATCAACTCTGGTGAGGAGCTACCCTCTATTTAGTCCTTAACGGAATGCTGTCTGCTAGAATTGGCATGTACATACTGAGGTAGGTTTGGCATCTACTGATTTCTTTTTAAGCGGGTAGAACTGGGAAGAAATCATAATTTACAATAGGATGATGCGGATCTTGCACCTACCCGTCCCACAGCATACGCGTTCGACGTTATTACAGTACCTAATTTTTAAGTAATGAAGTGAAACAAAATGCATGCTGCGAAGTGTAAATGTTCGCGAGTTTGTAGGTCCTCCCCCCTGTGGAGAGGACAAAACAAGACTGATCTCTCTAGTAGGACCAACACACGAGTACCTTCAATCTTATGGAATATTAACAATCACACATAGAAAAAAGAGAAAAACAATTTCAGCAACTTTTTGGATTTCAAAAATACAATTCCTGTGCAGGTAGATGGTTTGCTCGTGATTCCTATAGTATTTTATTATTACTTTTTACTTCAAGAAGTTCTTCTGAATGCACTATGTTTGAAAATACGTCGTGATTAAATTTGCAGCACTTTAACTGAAACGATTTCCCACCCGTCTCGAGGCTGTGAACATAAAATCGTTCAACTTTTATAAGATACTTGAGAACAATTTTAAATTGGTGAGATACAGATGAACCTCTCCCCTACGGACACCGCGTGTTGACAGGATATCGGATGCCAAAAACCTGCTGGTCTGAATACATGTTCCCTTGGCCAGAACGCCCGACGCCCGGTGCAAAATATACAGAATTATCACTTGCGTAATATTCACTTCAACAGATCATTTTCTCTTGCAATTAGTCCGTTAATGAAAAGGTCAACTGTACGCGTAACGAAGTGGAGAGCTAATTCAATTTGAACATGTTTTTTTACAGGATAGCGTTGTGGCCATGGAAGCCCTCGTAGCCTATTCCTACCGAGCAAGAATCCGAGACATTACGGACCTCAAGATCAGGATCGAAGTCTCCACTAACCCCAACAACTCCCTCGACCTGCATCTCAAGAACGACTTAGATCTGGCCTCCATACGGTCATTCGACGTGAGTTGGCTTTTTTCAAACGATCGTTAGCTCGGTCGGCAAATTCGTCGCTCAGTCTACCGGTAACACAATGTGACAGGGACTTTGTTCTTGGCGATTGAGTGTTATTTTCCATCTCTTGTTATGGTAAAACAATAGAAAATGCCCAAGTTTGCTATGGCACTTCGCTTTTGTATTATACTTGTGTCGTGCTCATTATACTGATGTTATTGAAGGAAGGCAAATATTATATTGAAGGAAGGCAAGAATTATATTGAAGGAAAGCACAGATTATACTGATGGAAGGCAAAGATTATATTGAAGGAAGGCAAGAATTATATTGAAGGAAAATACAAATTATATTGATGGAAGGCAAATATTTTATTGAAGAAAGGTGAGTATTATATTGAAGGGAGGAAAATTTGAAAATTCACTTGCCTAACCCCAAAAACAAAGTTCTAGCATTTAATTTTTTTCATTTGGTCTAGTTACAAGGAAATAAGAAATTATGGTTTAAGATCACGAACAAGATAAAAGTTAAATTTTGTTGTATAGTATTATATATAAGTTATCATTGCAGATCGACTGTCCCCAATTAATTTTTATCTATACTTTACTAATTTCTTTAATCATTTTCCGTGCATGCATTTACGAGCTAAACATTAGGACGTCTTCTCCACACTTTCGCTAGTTAAACTCGCATAACTCACCTAAATAACGAGTGATTTTTAATGGAATAGGTACGTACGTTTAGCCTACCAAAAACACTGCTCTCAACTCACGATTCGAATCCGTTATTTTCTGGAAATAAAAACGTATTCCGCGCCTCCGTCAGCTGGACGCGATCTACGGCCACATCAACATCATCGGACACGGGTCCGGCCAGGCCCTGGTCCAGCTCGACTACACCTACGCTGTGGACCAGCCTGAGGGGCTCGACTATCCCCCAGTGGAGGCCTACGATCTGGAAGTCACGGCCCTCTATTCGGGCAGGAACAACTCTCACATCGAAATTAAGTCGTGTCAAAGGTGAGCTCTTGATTAATTTTAATCAACGTAGATCGTGATGTGAGTGATTATTATAAACCTTGATGAAAGATTGGGATGCGGAGGTGCTTGTAGACTCGATTCTAACTCTTTAGACTGGAAGTTGGAAATAAATTTTTGACGTTAACTTGAGCGTACGGCAGCAGCTGTTTCGAAACCACATCGTACAATACGACCTTTTAAGGTTAAATAAAATTGTACGAGGCTTCTCTCACTCTCACTTCTCTCACTGCAATGTGGGCTCCATGGTGCAGTGGTGAACGTGATGGCCTCACAGCCGATCGGACAAGGGTTCGAGCCTCGGCTCATGTGGGTGGGGCTTTTTCACGTGACCACGGAGTACTTCCCTTGGAAAAGGAAGTTTAAACCACACATTCCTCACATCCCCCACCACACCAGTAGTTGTAAGGCATTTAAAACCCAACGGCAAAACGTGTTGGAATAAATAAAGGTTCTTAAGTGTGCGCTTTGTCGTCTTCAGGTGGACGAGGTTACCTGAGGATGGTGAAACGAGCGGGCTGACCATCACACAGATCCACTTGCCTTCAGGCTACTACGTGGTGCAAGACGAGCTCATTAGGCTCGTGGACAGCAAGCAAGTGCCCAACTTGAAGTGGGCACTCCGCACTGACACCACCGTCAAGCTCTTCTTCAGCAGAGTGCGTGCAGTCTGCATTCAAGCAGTCGATGCAAGGTGTCCCAAGGAAATGGACTCGCTCTTTGACTGTTAAAGTCAAACTTGCGGGTCTTGATGCAAGTGTGACGAGTTCAGTTGAGGAAAATATAAAAACAGTGTAAATAGAGCTTGGGTTAGTTACACTTGAGATAAAAACTAAAAATGTGTAAGCGATGGGCAGTCAAAGAGCATGTGTATTTTTTTGGGCACCTAATATTATCTGACAGAAATTTCTTGTACAGTGTTGTATTATGGGTTAGTTTAAGGCTAAAAATGAAAAACTCTCTAAAGAGAAACACGAAAATTTTTAGCGCTAACGTTGCTCTAACTACAAACAGACAGGCTAACGTCATACCCTATTTTGATTTTAATCACAGCAAAAGATATCAATTTCATGTCAAAATGATGAACAACCTTGACTTAGAAGAAATGATGGCATGTAAACAATGATCAATGCTTCAACGATCTTGGTTTGACAGTTGTCTCCAGAATGGACTTGCGTCAGCTACAAGGTAGAGCGTTGGCACGCTGTGTCCAACCACTCCCGCTACAACACCGCCATGGTCTACAGCCACTTCCAGCCAGGTGTGTTGTACAGAGGGGATCCTCGACGGCACCTCCTGCTAATTACACCTTTAACTGCCTCAATGATGTTCATAGGACAGTTTAACCGGGATCAGGATATATACCACATGTGGGCCCGAATAAGCTGCAAGGCTTCTATATAAAAATGAAGGCATACAGTACATCAATGAATTATAACAAAAAAGGCTTAAGGTTACACTAGGTATATGAGTTACAAGAACTGAATGAGTTGGTCGGTATTAAATATTAGAGGGTAAAAATATGGTATGAATTTAGCAATTTGGCTAAGAGACTATATACATACACATATTTGAGTATACATCCACATTGGTCGACGTTCACGAACGTATTTATACACATATAGAAAGAACAAGAGAAGTATTTTAAAGTTACAATAATGGTATGAGATAGTTATCAAGCAAAGGATCTTTTTAGAATTCTGAATGCACAAGGACTCCAAAAAATTGGTAAACCAGACCCGTGCCCCAAAATCGAAACGTTGCTGTTGGTGATTTTTGATGCTGCATGCAACTCGCACATCGACTGAGACGATGTTCACTAAATTGCCTTTCGCTGTCTTGCAGAACGGTTCAACATGACGTTGTTCGAAGTGTATCCTCTCTACGATCTCGACATATGTGAGGTCTGCGGCTCTTATCAGGTTAGTGAAGTGTAATTATAACTGCAATAATATGTGATATAATTTAGCGTGAAGCAGCTTTCCTGCACTTACAGTATATCAAATGACAGTTCATTCTCACCACTCACAAATACCTCCGGCATGAGATCTACGAGATCCATTCCCAAGGAAAAGTTCGAAAGCATCGTTCCAATCCTTCTAGAATTTGCATCAGGAAGGAGAACGTCAGACTAAATTGAGGACAAGAAAACGAAGGACAAATGGCGAGAAACAGATTCAGTGTCGGGGAAGGAACATTTTAATCATTTGAGGACCCCATAGCAAGACTTGGTAGGAAAGTCTCGTAAGTGCTAAGGTACACTGCAAATTTCAGCGCGCTTTGAAATAGAACACCGATGATGTTTTTTATGTAAATGCGTCATGGAGTGTCGAATGTTGAGTGGAATGTCATTTCTCTTGTGCCTGACGGCATTTGAGTGCAACTCGCGACAGCTTGACTCGCTATATTTCTTAGGTAGTTGCTTGGGTTTTTGTTCATTTACGGGGTGTTGGGGTGTGGGGGTGGCATAATGAAGCCAAAAATATATGGGAATTCGGTTCGAAGATTATAGAAACAATTGAATCATATTGTAAGTTTTACCTTCTGTGAATTTTGTTTTATAAAATGTAACAGTTTTGATTTTGTCAAATTTGACTTTAAAGTTTTAGCATTAGAGGTGGAATTTTTGAATTCAGAAACGTTTGTTCACTATTTCAAATGTACGCCTTTACGATGGTTCTGTTTACCCTCCAGGGGACATTTCCAGGTAATCGATCAATCAGAACCATTTTTTCTCATTTCTACTTTTTCGCTATTCCAAATAATTTTCAACAAGACTGAAGTGAAATAATTAGACTAATTCAAAATAAGTCAATGCCAGCCTTAGAGAAAACAAAGTAACAAGACCTACAATCCGCGTGTCTTAGTTGATTTTCTGATTTACTAATTTCTTGTACTTGAGTGCTATGGAGTATTCTACACTCTAATATTTCAGTTTCCGAATGAGTGATCCCATCATATTTCACATTGGACGCTCATTGTACTTCTTCCGAGAGGTGAGAATATTCTTGGAGCTTATTTAGACCATGAAAGGGGATTTGGTTTGGACATTTCTAACGAGCTTCCCGTCACTGCGCAGTGCCCCTACTGCCCATTCTACAGCGCCGCACCAGCACCGCTGCCGTCGCTCCTGCTGCTGATGCTGCCCCTGTTGCTGCTGGCTTATCTGAACCATTGGTCGTCTGCGAGAGGGCTCGGTCCTCCATTATTCACCCCTCCTAGATGAGCTCGAGCCGTGTTCTTTAGACTCTTTGTTACCGTGATTTTATAATATTTAAGTCGTTAATGCGACTTGTACAAACAGCAGGTCGCCTCCGACTGTGTTAATTCCGTGTTCTAAGTTCTGCTCGTATGAAGTTTAATTTTTCGGTGGTATTCTAATATTGCACGACCTTCCTGCTCACTAGCTTGAAGCGTCGGGAAAACAAACTCATTTTCTCTTGAGTTTGCATGGTGGATAATCGTATTTTGAGACGAAAAAACAGTCCCATGCCATTTCCCTCTATTGATTCTCGAAAAAGTCACTTTTTAGGTAGTAGTGCAGAATTTTTCGCTTGGTTGGTATTAATTGATGCTTCATTTGGCGTTTTTCAAACTAAGCATTCCATGGCATGTGCGTTTCCACCTATTTTCCGCTTGAGTAAATCATGTTCTAGAAACGGATCTGATGTAAATTACTTGTGGTAAATAAATGTTTACAAATGTTTAAATGTTTACAAATGTTATAATCTGGGCTGATGAGCAGCGACTCTCACAAGACACAGACTCATTTCTGGGGAATTATGCCGGGAAATCGGTTTGTGTCTTACCTTAACTGTTGATAGAAATGACTACTAATAATGACCATAATAATAATAATAAAATAATATTAGCGCTACCAACGTTTCTGTAAAAATTACCCAGAGTTTTATTTCTAGAAACGGATCGTTCTTCCAAAGCTACTGGATCTGACAGCCGTCGTTATGTGCCGAGTAATTTTACTTTAAGTTTTATTAAAGTGACAATTGCACGATGCGCTCTGAACAGCTGTGCCGCTGGCTTTGTTTTTCTGATATTGTGCAAAGCTTGACGATTTTTTTGTGACGTCTTTTAATTTTACATTAATTTTACAACATAGCATTCAAGGTGACAACATCAGATGTCGAATTCTAGTGCATCGCTATAACGAAAGTCAATTCAGGTTTTGCCCTATGCTAAAATGTGTAATTTTTCTATCTAGTAAATTACTGAGTATACGAACAAATTCGTCGTAAAACTGGAGTGAACCGTTCATTGGTTCAATATTATTTTTTTCGGTGGTGATCTGTTCACTAGTTTTACATTAAATTTTACTAGGATGAATCGATCATTTTTTACTGCATTATTGTTTAGTGGGTGAAACCTTCATTAGTTCTTATTTTACTTGAGTGAACTCTTCACTAGTTCGACATCACTGTTTACCGGGGTGAAACCTTCACTAGTTCAATATTACTGTTTACTGGAATGAACCCTTCATTAGTCTAACGTCAATTTCTACTAGGGTTTACTGTTTATGAGTTTAACATTAACTTTTACTGTGATGACACGTTCATTAATGCAATGATAATTTTTATTGGGACGTACCATTAATTAATTCCATATTAATTTTTAATGTTATGAACTGTGCGTTAATTCCACATTAACTTTTACTGTTATGAACCGTTCATAAGTTTAACGTTACTGGTTTGTCGCGTTCGTGGGCAAGTTTGTGAATAGTTTGATAGAATTACGGTTTATGTCAGCTACGTGGGTTCCTTACTGGATAATTACATATAATCTTCGAGTTCCTGAGAGCAATAATAAATTTCCACCCGAGAAAGCATCATGAATCGGCATTTGAATCATGACGAAATACCATAACCAACGGAAGATTTTTATAATTCATCTGGATACTTTTGGACTTAGTGTTGTGAAAAGAGTCTTTGTGTTAACACTTCTTACCTGATAATCATGTTCCAAGTTTAAGTTTCTGACACGACTTTACTATGGAGTGTCGGCAAATTAAAATGGTGTTTTAAGGGAACCGATATTTTACCTCCCAAGTCGACTGCCGTGTGCGTACCCCCGTAATTCATGTCCCACCATCATGAGTGTTATCGTTGGCCTTCTAATCGATGAGCTTAGTGAATCGATGAAAAATCAGCCGTATATTTGCTGTTATGTGTTGTGCTGCGCGTACGGGCAGCGTTTTGTTCTTGTTTTTTGTTTCGTACAAAAGTTCTTAGGATTAGTTTGTTTTGTACTGAATTACGCGACCAGAATTTCGCTTCGAAATAAATGTCCCAAGAAAAATAGTTGCCCACCCCCAACTCAATAAAATTACCTTCTTCATTACGCTACTTACAAATGTATAGGCGTCTAGAGTTTCACATTTTCTTTAGAACATGATATAAAAACAATACGATAATTTAACGTCAAGATCTAGAGTGTGTCAGGTTACGAGCTTTTTCGAGCTAATGTTCAATTATTATTTAAAAGCTCGTGCAAACCATCGCACTTTCTGTGTCTTCTCGAGTCTCCAAAATGATAACCAAAAGACCTTTATTTCGATGCCTAATTTCTAAAGCGTAATTTTTTTTTGCACGAGGGCGTATCGTTCTCAAGTGGAATGACATTAATCTATACTTCAGATAGTAGATGTTACCTGTATGCCGCCTCCTTCGGCGACGGCCTTCATTGTATTCGACCCTTTTTCTCTTAAATTATCTTAACTTAGTCAAGAAAAACTTAATAAGAATGTTTATATCTAAACATAAAGTAACACCTAACACCACAACACCTCCCCCGACGTTTACTAAGCGTTCAACTCAGGGAATACGTCGTCCGCTTGGCGTCAGGGCGCAGAAAATATGATCCATACTCGAAGTGTTTAATTCAAACGCGGTTGTTGGGAGTGTATAATGCCTAATTATATGATACGATTCACATATGATATATAAATGTGTGCTAAAATAAATGGTACATTTTAGAGAGGAAGGGCTAGACTTCATCGATATATGGTGCCTGCATTCAGGGTGTAACGTCAGACATCGAATTCTAGTGCATCGCTAGAACGAAAGTCAAAACAGGTTTTGCCCTAGGCTAAGAGTATAATTTTACTATCTAGTAAATTAACGAATATACCTACAGATTAGTAGTCACTGAACTAGTCTGGCATCTTTTGCTGTGACTTTCTTATTTTTACTCTATTTCTACAATCAGAATAGATGTTCGTTTGATGAAAAATATAATTTTCATTCCTGCATTGAAGTAGAAAGACGTATATTATTCGAACACCCTGGATGTTGATTTTAGGCATTAATGTTATAGAAATAGTGTGCAATATTCTTGTTACGGAACGTAATACTTATTATTGTTAAGCTTTTCAAAATACGGATAAACTGATAGTCATCGTCTTCAATTAGCATTTTCATGATCGATTCGAGTAGAATGTTAATTTTAAACGAGTATCCTGTGAAATTAAAGTATTCTCCAAAAAGTTACCAAATTCACAAAATTAAAAAAGTAACTATAGGGGACCATTAGTTAACAAGTAAGAAAAATTACACATTTTGTGTTGAACAACTGTTGCTATTCCTATAATGTGCTCACTATCGTTACCGCTGTTTCGGAAAGACGCACTTGCGTGTTTTCCACCGTTACTAAACGCGCTGTAGCGCAGTTGAGGTTTTATCGAAAATGGTCATGTGATGTTCTTTGAGTTGGTTTATATATCGTACCTCGACCTTCGCGTAAATATGTGTCTCGTTTCTTCACGTAATTCGTTACTATTTTGTTAAACACATCTAGGGTATTTGAAATATGCGCGTTACATCTTTCTTGTTGCGGAGACTCACGGTCCAACCTGCAGTATATAAATGTGTTAATTTTGAACCTACTACGATTTATTCCCTTTGAGCGTGTTCAGAGTACCTTATAGTAAAAGAGTATCCTATCAACTCGTTTTTTTTCAATGGCGACAGTATTTATTCGAGTAAATTTTGCAAAATTTGAACTGTTAGTTTCAACTCCGCCAAAAAATATCATGGAACGGAGCCAGTATTTTTTTACAGGACGATTTCTTGATATGGGGCCTAAATGAATATTTAATAACTTGTGTGTTCTTACGGGGTTTTAAAAAATGCTGAAAATTACTAGTTTTATTCTGATCAGTGTCTGAGTATTCGTCGTGTGCCCTCGAGTGCAGACAAAGATCGGCACGGTTAAAGCAGGCTCTTGACTACGGCGCTGGTGTGATCAGGTTCAATTGGCTGGATTAATTCCTCGAAGGTTTTGAGCTAACGTAGATTTGTTGTTTTTCCACGGTAAGCTCTTCTAATTAAGTATCCTAAAGGAAAAAATTCTGAGTTGATAGGTCGAAGGATCTAGCTGACAATTCAACACCCCCGAATCTTGAGATCGATTTTCCCGGAAAATTTTCACGCTGAATATCCAGTTTTACAGCAGTCGTGTGGCGCGGGGCTTTTCTGCCAGACTGGGTATCTAAGCTACAAACATTGCGAATAAAACTAGTATTATTCAGGATTTCATAAATAATTTTTTTTTTTTAATCCATTCATTTATACAGAATTTATTAAATATGATTCTTTAAGGCACCATATTTACAAATTACCCTATATATCTAAGGCCAATGTTTTTATTTTTAGTACGAGAAATCTGAGAAATTGAGGTCTGGAATTCCGGAAACGGACTTTTTCACCACACAAATAAGCAAACCTAGCTATGATGAAGAATCGAAACAAAATTAGGAACTTCTTCCATTTTTGTGAAAATAAAAATGTCTCGGTAACATGATTGTACCGTCGATAATGAATTGATAGTAATTCGTTTTTAAAAGTTCATTCCGTTGTTTGAAAGAAATAATATTTCCATCATTGCATAAAGTGGCTTCGAATTTTTTGGTTTAATTAAAATTACAACATTTTTGCGTGGCCGATGGAACTAAACGATATATTACTTCTATCACCCCTACACAATTTAACAATCTGCTGTTTTAACTTTAGCAATCAAAACAAAGCTGCTGTAAAACATGTTTCTTGATGTACATGATAGAGTACTCGGTTTGAATACACATATTCAAATTTATCCATACGACTGTAAATTTTTTGTTGATGGTTAACTGTATGTCAGAGTTATTTTTCCAAAGTATTTTATCATATCTTTCAAAAGCCAAGATCAAAATAATTATCCTTAATAATAAATTTCTTTCAACAGAGAATTTTTAAACGAATACTATCATATAATATAAGGGCCTTAAATTATGTGTTACGTAATTATCATCTCATTTATCATTTAAAAAGTCGCCTGTACCCCTCGCCGTCCGAAATATAAATATTTCAGGAAAAGCGTCTTCCTTCGAGAGTGCATAATCCGGAAAACCTGATTAATGAAAAACAGAACTTGAAACAGTTGTGATTGGTAAGTTAAAAAGCCTTTTTGTTCCTACAGTGCTTATCTATTTACTGCGACTTCGGCATATTCGTCTTATGGCATATTATAAATGAAAAGTTCAGAAAATCTGCATTATCAGAATACAGATATTCTTTCCTCGGTGAAGGCTTCTGAACCCCAATCCTAACCGTCTTGATCAAGCTTCGTTAGCCAATGGGCGTCGTCGGAGAACTCGCAGTCGGGCTCCAAGCATCTAAATTTGTTGGAAATTGCAGCTCTTGCATTAGGAAGACTGTAGTGGTGAAGTGTTGTCACAACACTGTATAAACTACGCAATTTTCGGAAAGCTTAGCGTACACTGTCGGTCAAGTTCAAGCGTGGATGTTCAGTACCAGTGAAGTTTGACTCCAAAAACTTCAAGTAAGTTCATTTTGAAGTTGTGTTGCTTAGGTTGTGATGAATCTAGCACCTTCATCAATATTATACTAGTTTATTAAAATTATAAAACTCTACGTATTATGAAAAGTAGCAGTGTAGCAAAATGTGTAGTTAAGCCACTTGGCTTGAAAGTGACTTAGTTTCGAAGTTACTTGTAAGACTAAACAACTTGTAAGACTAAACAGGGTATCGTTGACATTGTGTCGGGTGTTGTACAGACAAAGTTGTGTAATTATGTAAGTAGCTGATAGACTTAGCTTTTGAACCATCTCTTCCATACCTTAACCACACTTTTAACTCATTAATGCATGGGGCATATTCTTATGCACATTTCATGCTAATAATACAAAAAAAGGAACAACGGTAACAGAAGGTAATAACAACGGATATTTAATTGATTATACAGTGCCTCAACATTTCTCGACTGAAATAACTCTAACTTGAAATGTATAGAAGTGACGAAAACACTAATATAATTTTTAATTTGAATTTTTAGAACCTCGTGACTTCTAGCCTTATCATTTGCGATATCGTGTTAACCTCGGCAACTGGACGATATTTACCCTTCAACTTTCATCTCCGAGGAAAATGACCTAGTTCCTAACAGCAAGTTAAGACTAGACTTTAACATAAACAAAATTTGTCGCGGAATAAACTTCTTGATGCGCTACTGGGGTGGGCAAGCTCCAATTTGTGAATGTGGTTAGTGTCGATGGACTGACTGGAAGTTACAGGTTTCTGAAGTTCGATGTCGTCGTGAGTGTCAGTACTTGCTGTGCTAAATTACTGCTGTAGAAGTGAGTGCGTTTCATCCAACTCTGAAAGTTTTTATTTTATTTTGCATATCTTTTTATCACACTTTGTATTTTAATTTGTTCGTTTCGTTAATGATGGCTATAAACTTGAAAAAGGTTTGATTGAACTCAGGCGGTAGAGCTCCTCGACTCGCCACTAACCTACGTTAGGTTAGGTTGCATCGGACGGGATTTTAGACCTTCGTGAATTAGTGACGCGGGGCACAAGTTTTGCAATTGCCTACCATGCATGGTTTCAAAAGATCCTCGTGAATTAGAGCTTCCGTGAAACTTTGTGAAAATGAGCACGTGAACTACGGCGTGTGGGTGTGACTATGTGTTGTGGAAATAATAATACCTGTCGGAACGGATGTTCTTGACCAGAATGAATTAGCAAGGTGAGCAACATTAATCATTTATTTGATAATACGATACGTTTATGTATTTGTTATTGTATGCGAGTGTAACCATTCATTCACTCAGTGTGGGAATTAGATGGGAGAGAACCTACGGGTCGAGCTTCTCGGGAACGTATTCCTAATCATTGATGCCAAGTGAGATGAGGTAATCTGTGTCAGCGATACAGGAAATTACAGTATTTCGAATGAGATTCGAATGAGTCGTGTTACGGACGATCGTGCGTTACGCGTCAATATTCGTCCCCTTTCGAAATCATATGTTCTGTTCATTGTTAATTTTCAGAGAATTAGGCCATGAATCCCTAGAAATTACTAACAACAGTTGGTTGCAGGCCCTTTGTTTCCGTTGAGCAAGCAACCTCCTCGCCCTTCATTCATTGGACATGAAAATGCGAGTCCTTCGGCTGCGACTCAATTGCTAGAATTGAACACGTCATTGTCTGATTCTTGTTGCAGGCGATTAGCAAATGGCCGTTATTCCACTGGAACTGGGTGTCTTTGTATTATACATCTAATATATTGCTTATGGATGTTATATTGAAGAAAGGCAAATTTGAAAATTCATTGACCCAAGCACAATATTCAAGTTCTAGCAATATGATTATATTTTTTCCTATTGCTTAGTTACGCAGAAATTGGAAATTATGGTTTTGACGCCAAGAACAAAACAGATGTGAAATTAGGTTGCGTGACGTAATACGTCTGTGGGAACGCTATGTTCTTGGCGATGCGACGTTCATGATGAAATTTCAAATCGTTAGACGTATAAAATGAAACACTACGTAGTGTTCTATGATTGTTCCTCTAGCGGAGCTGCCGAGTGTGTGCATGAGGCTTGCCCGAGGGGCGCCGCCGAGATGTTGCTGGCCAATACTCACCGAAAAATACCTCGGGGAAAATTCGTACAAATATTGCTTCACGTACATAATCCTCCGTAGGAATACCATGCATGACTGGGCACTCGCCGCACTGTACACAGCGATGCATTATTAATTCATTAACAACGCTGCTGCTGACCTAGGAGTGTGACGGTGGCCAGTGCGCTGGAACGCGCTCGCTGGTGGCATGCTCCAAGCGTACAATCTACCTCATTTTGACTAAGACTAATCTTGAGGCCCACCTTCTCTCGCTGTATTGAT